>JAVYIG010013105.1:0-49212 GCA_035222895.1 Strongylocentrotus droebachiensis | reverse complement strand
TGAGAAATAAAAGGCAAGTTTGCAAAAAGTGGGAAACAAACTTGGGATATTTTCAGTTGTAGGGATACAATAAAGTGTGTTTGCTTACAAAGAACTTTGGGTGAGCGTATTGGAAATTCATTAACCAGTGATAAGATTAATTAATCAGAAGAAAAGCAGGATATTTGATCGTTTACAGATTTTTTTCAAAAGGAAGTAAGCGTGGTAAAATTGAAAAAGGAGTGGGGAAAATTGAAGAAAGAAAAGAAGGTTTAGAAATACAAGTGAACTAGAGTAGTTGGATAGAAGATATTTGATTACAGAGGTTTTTAAGTTAAAAGAAAAATCAGTGAGTTTAAAAAATTACAAAGAGAGTGAGTAAAATTGAAGTCAAGAGAACAAGTAACCTTGAGTAGTTTGAAAGAGCATATTTTATTACAGAGAGGTTTTTTTAAAGAAAGGAGTAAGCTTTAAATTACAAAGAGTGAGGACGATTGAAGAGAGTAAGGTTCAAAAGTTTATAGAGTTAGAAAAAAAAAGGAAGTGACTGATAAATTATACATACTGAAGTCAAGTGTGGAGAATTGAAGAGAATTAAGTGCAGAGATACAAGTGGGCTTGAGTAGTTGCAGAGAGGGTATTTGATCATTCAAAGATTTTGTTTAAAAAATCCCTGATAAATTACAAAAAGATTGAGGAAAATTGAAGTAAGAGGAAACGTAAATACAAGTGAGCTTAGGTGGTTGGAAAGAAAATATTTGATTAGAGAGTTTTTAGAATAAAAAGACCGGAACTTGGTAAATTACATATTCGTGAGGAAAATTAAAGCCAGAGAACAAGATTGAGAAATAAAGTGGGCTTAAGAACTTTGATAGAGGATATTTGATGACACTTTTTTTTTTAATTTAAGAAAGAGGTAAGCTTGATTAATTACAAAAGCGTGAGAAAAGTTGAAGTAAGAGAATAAAGTCCAGAACTTACAGAGTTTAGAGAAAAGGAGGTGTCTTTGATAAGTTGAACATATTAAAAAAAAAAAAAAAAAGGGTGAGGAAAATTGAAGAGAATAAGGTTCAGAAATACAAGTGGGCTTGAGAAGTTGCAGAAGAGGTATTTTATCATTTACAGAGTTTTGGAGAAAAGAAGGGAGCGTGATAAATAAAAAGAATAAGGAAATTATTAAAGAGATCAAGGTAGAAAAATACAAGTGGGCTTGAGTGGTTGGAAAGAAAATATTTGATCACAGATTTTCTTTTCTTTTTTTTTAAAGTGAGCTTGATAAATAACAAAAGTAGAAAAATTGAAGTAAGAGAACAAGGTTTAGGAAAAACATATAAGCTTAAGTAGTTTCATAGAGAGTAGGAAACGTGTTAATATAACTAATATTCAAGTAATTAACTAAAGTTTGTTGATAAAGAAGAGAAGATATTCAGTGTTTGTATTAAGTGACTTTTATTACAAGGAAAATAACATTATAATAAACCCTTAAGTGTGAAAAGGGGATAAACAATTTTGCATCGAGAGTGACAGAGTCCACTTGCGAGTCTGCTTCATTGACAAACAGATTTTAAAAATTGTCAGGGAACTAAAAGTTTTTAATAAAGTATTGCACTTTGAAGAGATATATTGCAGAATAGATACAAAGATTCGTACGTGAAATCTTTAAAAGTATTGCCTTCTTGTACATCCAAAACACATCAAGGCATTTATTTGAATATTACTAATTAGACTGTAAACTTTTAATATTGTGCATTTTATGCCTGATAAAGAGATTGAAAATGGCTGCCACTCAATTCAGCTCTATTGTTCATGAGATTCTAAGCATGCTTTCCAGTTACACATCGATGATCAACACAGATGTTGATGAATGTTATTGCATGGATAAGATCAATAAAAGTGACAACTATGTAACATGCGAGTCTTGTACCAACCATTTCCATGTGACATGTGAGGAATACTTGAACAATGACAAACTTGCTGACCAGAGATTGATTTGGATTTGCTCATGCTGTGGTCATAGCAATATTGGCGATCGAATATTTGACAAAGTATGTATTCCATCTCATTATAACAGATATGAGCCTCTCATGTCAGCAGATGATGATGATGACAATGACGATGAGAACATGGAGATCTTCAAACAGACAAGACGAGTAAGGACATCAAAGAAGAGGTATGTTAAAGTAAAAAGGAGCACGCTGTTTGCAGAGCCATGTAGCAGATATGAAAATGGTGTAACAGACAATCTGTCTCATTTCATAGATCAAAACTTGCTCAATGAAGAAGTTGACGATAAGTGGGTGAAAGTGAAATGCAAGAGAGCAAAACTGATGGCAAGAAAAAGAGAAGAAAGATTGCATTCAAATTCAAAAGAAGAAAATGAACAGGACAAAAGGCAGAAAAGATCAATTCATGGTGTATTGTTGGAACCAGGTGTTACCTACATTGGCAAAGCATTCAAGACATTTTATGGGAGTCGTAAGAGAAAAAACACAGTACACAAAAAAGAGTGTAAGGTGAAGCAGAAAATGAAAAATGAAGAAGAAGATGTCAGTGTGCAATCCTATGCAGAAAATCTATTGAGCATTTATGCTTGCAGTGTGCAATCTCTACATTCTATGAAGGTTTACAATGAAGCCTGTGAAGAAATGGAAAGAATGCAAAATCAATCATACGCTGACGTAACTGCTAGTTTGTCTCCATTGTCAAAACCAGATTCTGATCAACGCTCTAACCAAAGAACTTGCAACATTCTGGAAAAGATGCAGGATTTGAGACGATACAGAGTCTACGCAGGAGGTAAAAGAGGAAGAGGTCGAAAAAGGAACATGAAAGGTCAGTCTTCCAAAGCCGGGAAAAAAGGCACTGATGGAAATCACTCTTCTGATAAATCAGAGATTAGATTTGACAAAGATGAAGGAATAGAATTAGCAGTAAACAATGAGAAGCTGGATACAAAGAAATCTATGAATGCAAGTGACCAAGGACTTGATCCAAATACATGTAAAAATGATGAACACTCAGACCAGCATATTTGCAATATGAAAGACAACAAAGGTTCAGATGGAGTTGTGCAGGACGATTCAAAGAATAATCTGTTGAAATCAAATTTTGATGAAAATAGGGAAATTGAAACGGACAATGATAGTGGCAGTGATGTTCATATACCAGTGAAACGTTCGTGTGCAAGAAATTGTATAGAATCTGATAGTGATACAGACACAAGTCCTGGATGTGATTTATTCGATAGAAGTGTTTTACCAGAACGCAATATGCCTTTGAATGTTTGTGATAGACCAAAAGATATGCCCAGAAATGAACCAGTAGACAATGTCTGTGAATCGGTATTGGAAAATGATATGATGAAAAATGATTTTTCAGATGTTTCAGATGGTGTACAAGAAGATGCAGTGTTTGACAATGACCTGAAGAATAGAAGCTTTGATACAGTAAAAGATGGTACAGACAATGATACTGGTATGTCATTTAAGGATCATGCTCATTCAAGGAATCCTTTAGAATCTTCTTCAGATTCAAATATCAAAGATGAAGACATTGAAAAGGCAATAGATGCTAATATGTACACATGTACTGATGAAACAGAAACAGAAGTTGAATTTGTAGCAGATCTTGGATTACGTGATAGACCAGATAAAGATTTCAAATTTGTACCCCTCCAGAATAATGACAAACAGAACATTTGTTCAAAATTGAATATCAAATATATAGGCAAAGGCTGTGATTCAAGGTTAGATAGAAATAGCTGTATTGGAGTTCCTTTACAGAGTAAACAAATTACTGGTGATGGCAATTGTTTCTTTCGTGCAATTTCCTATGTAATTTCTGGAACTGAGCGTAATCATGCAATTTTAAGAAATGCCACTGTGAAACATTTATTGCAAACCAAGGACATGTTTAGTAATACATTGAGGCAAGAATATAGAACAGTCAGAGAATATGTTTTGAAACGTAGAATAAAGGAAGACGGAACGTGGGCTACAGACACTGAAATTAGCGCTTTAGCAAATTTAATCGATACTGATATTTATTCATACAATGACCAAGTACCATGTTGGCAATTGTACTCCGCAAAGAAACCTGGAAGAATCAATATTGTTACATCTGATAAGGGAATTTATATACTGTACACAGGAAATGTTCATTTTAATGTTGTTGAATCTGTAGATTTTGTCAATTTCAATTCATTGGAACAGACAAGAACAACTAAAGAAGATAGAACGTCAAAGAGAACTTTGCCCTGTCCATCAATTCAGGCTGATGTTAAAGTAAAGCATGTGTTGAAGAAGTGTAGATCCAAGTGTCAGATAGAGGAAGAAATTGATGAAGTAGTGGATAAGTCTCCTGAAACATTTCAAAACCATGTTGATCCAAAGGGAAAAAAACGTAGGCTCACGTTGGAAACTGGTACGATAAATCACGATGAGAGGAAAGGTATTGCAAATCTTTTGGACATGACATATGAACAGTGTGCAAGTAATCAGTCTGAATCAGTCGTTCACAACGAACGTAACACCAAGGATAAAACCCTTGAAAGTGATCACAAAGACAAATGCACGAGAGTCGATACACAAATAACGCTTGTTGCCCAAGGGACATTCAATCAAGGTGATACAAGATTTGGTCACTCAAGTGGAAAGCAGTGTGTTACCAATTCACTTTCTGCACTGTTGTATAGCAAGGTAAAAAATGCCAATGATTGGAAAAGAACAGATCTAGACAGGATTTTGAATAACGGTAATGAATTATACTGTTACATACGGCGATCCACTTCACTCGACAACCAATACTTATTGATATCTGATCTATTTGAATATTTGGATGCGTACAATGAATTGTTTAACATAGTACGCCGTGAACCAGTCACTGGATTGTTAGATGGAGATGAATTGATATTGGCCCAGTCTCTTTCGATGACATTGAAACAAGCATTCGAAAAAGAACTCTGTACTGATTCTGATGCATGTTTTGTGACATTTGCTAGAAGTACTTTCATTGTATTATCTGGTCAAGATGGTTTCTTTATATTTGATTCACATTCCAGAAGCAGTCGAGGTTTCCTGAGTTGTAACGGACACAGTGTTGTACTTCGTACTCAAAGCTGGCAAGGTGTGTACAAGCATTGCATGAGGTTAGCAAAATCAATGGGATGCCCCCTGCACACCGAATATGAAGTAACTAGTGTATGTGCTAAAGCAACTTCCGGTAAGAATGAAACCTTGAAAGGCTATCCACAGTTACAGGATTTTGTTTGTAATCCAATTCCTTCGTCAAATACGCACAGTGAAAGTCAGTCTGGAAGCTCTGGATGTTCCATACATTGTGAAAGCTTTGATGAAGTTCAAATATTGGATGAGAGTGTTTCCCCACAAAAGATGATTGATAACCCAAATGTATTTCTCTTCCCTGAAGAAGCAAATGAAACAATCAGTCATGATGTACATTATAACGGTCAGGAATTAAAACTGAAGAGTGTGACAATTACCTTAACCAAACTAAAAGAACCACAGCTGAATAATAGTTGTCTTCTGAAAGGAAATGACTCTATAAAAACAGAAAATGAACAAAAAGGAGACTCCAACAATTGTACTAAACGTGAAAATGACTCTGATAAATTGAATTTAGTGAACAAAGTTCAGAATTCCAACTCTATCTTAAGCAGAAAACGAAAATGGAGTAACCTCGAAAGCGATGCGAAAGTTGATGTTGACCTTGGTAATGAAGTTCAAAAAACTAAATTGGGGAAAAGAAAAGAGGATGATGTGAAGAAAACAAGTGGAGATTTATGTGCAAATATCAAGCAAGGAAAGACTACTGAAACAAAAAAAATTGCAAATGCTGACAATTCCGGGAAGAAACGTAAAAGAAAAACTTATAATCAAAAAAGGAATGACAATAAAGAGCGACAGAGAGAAAGACGAGCTGTGACAAAGGCAATAGACAGAAATGGTAAGAAAAAAAAGCAAGTTCTCAACGCAAACATACGTAAAATGAAGAGATCAATTATGGAGAGGGATAAATATCATCATGATGTAATCTGGAAAATGACCAAAAAAAATCAAGTAAAACAAAAATACTGGGAAGAGAAAGACAATGATTCATCATGCAATTCAAAGAAGGCAAGTTATAACAAACAAAGACAGAACAGCAAGTACAAACAAGATCCAAGTTTTAGGAAAAAACAGGTCACTTCTATGAAAGACAAATATCACTCTGATAAACAGTATAAACAAAAAACTCTTAATTTAAATAAACAGAAATATAGGACAAATGAACAGTTCAAAGAAAATTTAAAAACCACCATGCGAAATAAAATAAAGCATATGTACCATAACAACAAGAATTTTAAACAAAAGCAAAAAGCTACAATGAAAATGAGCATGAGAAAGAGATACTTGAAGGATATGCATTTTAAACAAAAACAAAAGGCTTCTATGAAAATAAGCATGAGAAAGAGATACTTGAAGGATATGCATTTTAAACAAAAACACAAGGCTTCTATGAAAATAAGCATGAGAAAGAGATACTTGAAGGATATGCATTTTAAACAACAAAAAAAGGCTACTATGAGAAAGAGATACCAGAAGGATATGCATTTTAAACAAAAACACAAGGCTTCTATGAAAATAATTATGAGAAAGAGATACTTGAAGGATATGCATTTTAAACAACAAAAAAAGGCTACTATGAGAAAGAGATACTTGAAGGATATGCATTTCAAACAAAAACACAAGACAGCTATGAAAACCCTGTCCCAAACTAGATACAAAGATAAGAAACTAAGGGAAAAGATACTGATGACGTTAAATATTAAATATAAAAAAATAGAAAAATATAGACAAAAAGTAATGAAACAGAATCTTAAAAGAGCTCTAGTTAATAAATTCAAAATGTCCGAGTTTGATAATGTACTACAGGAGTTTAGGAAGATTATTTCTCATGGTCCAGAATTTGTTTGCTGTGTTTGCTTTAAACTTCTGTTTGAGAACCAAGTAATAAAATGTATGAAGACCAATTATAAACTTCAGACATGTATAAGTGAAAAATATTTGCATGTTTGCAATTCAGAATGCAGATCAGAATGTCAAATACGCCAGTCAGCCAGATCATCACTGTGGATATGCCACAATTGTCACAGAAAGTTGCGGTCTGGAAAAGTACCTGGAGAAGCAAACATAAATAATTTACAATTACATCAAGTCCCAGAAGAACTTGCCAACTTAAACACTCTAGAACAGCATTTGATTGCACTACATATCCCTTTTATGAAGTTAATGGCTTTGCCCAAAGGTGGTCAAAATGGTGTTCATGGCCCAGTTGTTTGTGTCCCTTCAAACACTTTTGAAACAGTAGATATGTTGCCAAGACCACAGACTGAAGATCAATTGATCCGTGTTAAGCTTAAAAGAAAATTGTCTTACAAAGGTTGTTATGAGTACAGGTTTGTAGATAAATCTAACTTGCTTAATGCTCTGCAGTATTTAAAAGCAAATAATAAGTGGTATTTTGATGTTACAGTAAATGATAAATGGGAAAACTCACTTGAACGAAATGAAAAAGATAATGAAAAGGAAGAAGCAGTGGAAATCGGTGGTAAAGCTCGTTTAGCCAAATATTGGAAGGAAATGGAAGAACAAATTGATTACATTTTGTCCAAAGACAAAAATGCTAATGAAAACATGCAAGACAACAGTAAAGTACCAAAAAAAATAGATGACAATGACACTGAAGACGATATGGAAGAACGATTACGCGGTATTCAGTTAGACTCGTGTCTCCAGCCAGTAGATATTGGACAGGAAATATTAGATCAGTATTTTGAAGACATAATATGTTGTGCTCCTTGTGAAGGAAGAAGCCCTGTATCAATTCTACAAGATGAAAGCAATGAGGCCAAATGTTTCCCAGTATTATTTCCTAAAGGTCAACCAACATTCCATGATAGAAGAGATGAAAAAATAACATTGGGACGTTATCTGCACAACCGATTGATGCACGTGGACAACAGATTTGCTCAGAATACAGATTACATCTTTTATGCACAATATATTTATGAAATTCAACAGGTTATATCACAAGTTTCTATCGCATTAAGGCAAAGTCCAAACAAAAAAGATGATTCGTCTTCAATAACTGCCTCAGATTTGAAAGATGCAGAGAAAGTTAAAAAAATACTAAAATCAGACAAGGGCTATAAATTTTTAAAGCAAATTCGTGGAACACCTCCATTCTGGCAAAAGACACAAAAAGATGTTCTCGCAATGGTAAGACAGCTTGGAAAACCCACATGGTTTGCTTCTTTCTCATCTGCCGATATGAGATGGCCAGAATTAATGAATACATTGCTTAGACAAAAAGGAGACACCAGGGAATCGAGTGAATTAGACTATACAGAAAAATGTAATCTTTTAAGATCAAATCCAGTAACAGTTGCCAGAATGTTTGATAAAAGATTTCACACTTTTATGAAGAAAGTTATTTTATCTCCCGCTGCACCGATTGGTAAAATAGTTGATTCATTTTGGAGAGTAGAGTATCAAGCTCGTGGTTCCCCTCACATTCATGCCTTGTTCTGGGTTCAAAATGCTCCACAGTTGGGTATCGATAATGATGATGATGTCGTACAATTCGTAGATAAATACATTTGTTGCCAGAAACCGGATGAAAAGGAAGATCAAGAACTACATGAAATAGTAAGCAAGGTCCAACAACACAGTAAGAAACATTCTAAATCTTGCACAAAAACAGGGAAGGCATGTAGATTTAATTTCCCGAGACCACCATCTGGAAAAACATTCATTGTAACACCCGTTGAAGAGATTCCAGCTAAAGATTGTGGGAAAGTGCAAAATAAGGAAAATGACAATGATCAAGTTAAAGCTTCTGAAAAGACTAAAGATGATGCAGAGAAATTGTTGAATTCAGTTAAAGATGCATTATCCAATGGAATCGAGTACAACAGTGTAAACCATCTCTTTGAAAAGCTTGGCATTACACAAAATCAATTTGAGAATGCACATAATGAATTAGCATCACAACAAAGTATAATCATCAAAAGAGAAATACAAGATGTATGGGTAAATCAGTTTAATCCAAGTCTACTAAGAAGCTGGAATGCCAACATGGATTTGCAGTTTGTAACAAATGTATTTGCATGCGTGGCTTATATTGTATCCTACATGTCAAAAGCTGAACGAGAAATCGGATTGCTATTGAGTCATACACTATCAGAAATAAAAGAGGGAAATGATAACGCAAAGGAAAGCATGAAAAAACTTGGCCAGGTGTACATGCAAAATCGTGAAGTGTCTGCTCAAGAAAGCGTCTATCGTGTTTGTAGTCTCAGATTGAAAGAATGTTCTAGGAAAGTGGAATTTATTCCTGTTGGACCCAACCCTGTCAGAATGAGTTTACCATTAAGCGTTATAAAAAGCAGACCAGATAACGATAATGATGATGATGAGAATGTTTGGATGCCTAGCAAGCTTGACAGATACAAAGCTCGACCTAGAAACACAGAATTCAGTGATATGTGTCTTGCAACGTTTTGTTCTCAATACAGAATCTTAACTGCATCCCAAACGCCAAGTTCAAGAAGTAAAAATGTCTTTAAATTAGATAACGATCTGGGCTATATTCAGAAGCGTACTCGTACGGGAGATGCAGTTGTAAGATATCCCCGATTCTCACCCATCATCTCACCAGAAAAATATTATTTGAGCATTTTGCAACTCTTTCTGCCATATTTTGAAGATGGACAATTAAAGCCCCCAACATTTGAAACACATGAAGAGTTCTACGAGACAGGTTCTGTGAAAATATGTGGACGTGAATTGGAGAAAGTTTGGTCAATTGTCTGTACTAACCGAAAAAAGTTTGAAATGAATGCCGTGGCAATTGATCATGCACAGGAGCATCTTGACAAATTTGGTCCATACGAAGATGCATGGGGTCTTTTATGTCCGGAAAAGGAAGTAGAGCGACTTGAACATCCCAAAGAAAATGTAGATGTCGAAGATTGTGATGGAGATCTTGATATCCCTGATTTAAAGAATGAAGCGAAAAAAGAGGACTATAGCATCGAACTACGTTCTGTAAAAATTTCCAAACAAGATGGACATTCTTTGATGAGGTCTTTGAATGAGAAGCAACAGAGTGTTTTTTACAAAATACGACAGTGGTGTTTAGATAGAGTAAATGGAAAATCTGTCGAACCGTTTCATATGTTTCTAACTGGAGGTGCTGGTACTGGAAAGAGTCATTTGATCAAATGTCTTTACTATGAAGCAACACGTATACTAGCCCGAATGTTGCCACATCCTGATGATGTCTCAGTATTGAAAATGGCTCCAACCGGAGTAGCTGCATACAATATCAATGGCCATACTATACATAGTATTCTTTCTATTCCAATCAATGCACAAGTACTGTATCAACCGCTGAGTGATGAGAAAATAAGTGTCCTTCGAAATAAGCTGGCTGAATTGCAAATTTTAATCATAGATGAAGTATCAATGGTAGATCAAAAGTTAATGTCTTACATTCACGGCCGCCTACGACAAATAAAACAATCGCGTGATCAAACTGCTTTTGCTGGTGTTTCAGTTATTGCTGTGGGAGACATGTATCAGTTACCTCCAGTCTTAGGAACTCCTTTATATAAAGACACACTCAATGGTGCATTGTGGAATGCTAATTTCAAGAAAGTAGAACTTGAAGACATTATGAGACAAAAAGACGATACCCAATTCGCTCTTCTCTTAAATAGATTACGTGTAAAACAAGGGGATGAGATTCTCTGTGATGAAGATCTAGCAATGCTCAAGTCCTGTGAGACTGGTGAAGAATGTGAAAATGCTCTGCATATCTATGCATGTAACAAGGAAGTAGATGCTTGGAACAAGAAATTATTGCATACAAAATGTGGAGATGTGATATGCGTAAAAGCACAAGACATGGACAAAGATGTTAAAAAGGGAAATCAAATACGGGAAAAACCTTATACAAAGATGAAAACCCAGTTGCCTTCTTATCTGTGGATTGCAGTTAATGCTAGAGTGATGTTGCTCAAGAACATTGATGTTAGTAAAGGCCTGACAAATGGATGTTTTGGAAATGTAACAGAAATAATAACGGATCATACAAATTTGAATCCAGTTTGCATCAAAGTTAATTTTGAGAAGGCCGATGTGGGTATTCATTCAATCGAAATGTCTCAAGAATCCATTGGTAAGAAATATGTGAGAAAACAATTTCCACTTAAGCTTGCTTATGCTTGCACAATTCATAAAGTACAAGGTTCGACATTAGACAAAGCTGTTGTATCATTGAAAAGTGTATTTCAATCTGGACAGGCATATGTTGGGCTTAGTCGCGTTACTTCGTTATCTGGACTTGTGATAGAGCATTTCGATCCTAAACGTATATATTGTAATCCAGAAATTAAAGAACGCATTGAGATTATGAAGCCGTTTATCAAGAATGAAACTTCTGAAGATATTCACGATTATAACTTTTCTTTGGTAATGCAAAATGTACAAGGATTAAAACAGCATTTTATCGATTTCAAATCCCAGTGCCAATTTGTGAATGTAGATTTTATTTGCTTGACCGAAACATGGATTAATGATAATGATCTCTGTGACGTTGTTTTAGATAACTTTCGATTTTATCATCAGCCACGACATCTTTCATACTGTAATTCTGGAGTTGGAAATGTACTCAAAGAACAATCGCATGGAGGTGTTGGAATGTATATCAAGAATACATATTCAAGTAGATTAGACATATCTGTCGACAACTTAGAGTTTATTGCAATTCTTGTCACCAAACCAGTTTCTGTTGTGATTTCAGTTGTTTATCGACCTCCATCATATAGTATCAAATCATTCTGTGAATCATTAGACAATTTGCTAAATGCATTACACAAAAGAAGCATTAGGTGTATTGTGATGGGAGATTTTAATGAGGATTTGTTTAAAGGTTCTTCACAGGTAAACAAGCTAATGTGTAATAAAGGTTACAAACAGCATGTTGTAAATGCTACTACTGAGAAGGGAACAATGATAGATCATGTGTACAGCAAAGGACTAGATTTATTGGAAACAGAGGTCATCCCTACATATTATAGTTACCACGAAGCTGTTAAGATTGCATTTTGATATTTATTGTAAAGGCCAAATAAAAAAATAAAACATGTTTAGCGTCCTGTTTTTTCGAAAAAAAGGAAGGAGGCCCTTTACACCTGGAGTAATTTGGCAATTCTATGACATATCTTTTTGCTTTGAAAATGTTACATTGGGGTTGCATAGACAGAATACTTATTAAGTCAAAATGCTTTCATTAATAATGTTAACACTTTTAAAAAAGAAACATTTAGTACTGTTTATATTCCTAATCTTCAAATGATTTTTTTTTATTTCACTTCTTCAGATAACTTCTTCAGATGACTGCAAAGCGCAACGTTGCAAAGCTCATTTCTACAACCCTAGTCACCAATGACAGTGCACCACCATATTCCTTTGCTCACCAGTTGAAACAAACTACCGCCCTCGAGTCAGAAGGCTGTCCTCATCGTCCAACACACAGCGGTAACATCACCTCAGGACTTCAGCCCTCCGGTGATACCTGGTTCAGCGAAGACTAGGCCTTGGGGAGTGTTTACGGCTCTGTCACCAAAACAGCATTGTGGCAGAAGTATGGAACACCAGCATATACATGTAATGTATCGGGACCTTTACAGGGTAAGGAAAGATTGCCAAACTAAAATGTTTGAAAAAGCCTAACTCTACTGTACAGAGTTATTTCAAGCTCCTCCGGATAGATGGCTGACCTCGGCCACTACACTGTTGATTCCCACAAAATTGGCACACCTGGAGTAAATTGGCAATTCTATGACATATCTTTTTGCTTTGAAAATGTTACATTGGGGTTGAATAGACAGAATACTTTTTATGTCAAATGCGTTCATTAATAAGGTGAACACTTTTAAAAAAGAAACATTTAGTACTGTTTATATTCCTAATCTTCAAATGATTTTTTTTATTTCACTTCTTCAGATAACTCCTTCAGATGACTGCAAAGCGCAACATTGCAAAGCTCATTTCTACAACCCTAGTCACCAATGACAGTGCACCACCATATCCCTTTGCTCACCATGCAGTTCAAACAAACTACCGCCCTCGAGTCAGAAGGCTGTCCTCATCATCCAACACACAGCGGTAACATCACCCAAGGACTTTAGCCCTCCGGTGATACCTGGTTCAGCAAAGACTAGGCCTTGGGGAGTGTTTACGGCTCTGTCATCATAACAGCATTATGGCAGAAGTATGGAACACCAGCATATACAGGGTAAGGAAAGATTGCCAAACTAAAATGTTTGAAAAAGCCTAACCCTACTGTACTGAGTTATTTCAAGCTCCTCCGGATAGATGGTTGACCTCGGCCACTACACTGTTGATTCCCACAAAATTGGCACACCTGGAGTAAATTGGCAATTCTATGACATATCTTTTTGCTTTGAAAATGTTACATTGGGGTTGCATAGACAGAACACTTTTTATGTCAAATGCGTTCATTAATAAGGTTAACACTTTTAAGAAAGAAAAATTGAGTACTGTTCATATTCCTAATCTTCAAATGATTTTTTTAAATTTCACTTCTTGAGATAACTTCTTCAGATGACTGCAAAGCCCAACGTTGCAAAGCTCACTTCTACAACCCTAGTCACCAATGACCGTGCACCACCATACCCCTTTGCTCACCAGTTCAAACAAACTACCGCCGTCGAGTCAGAAGGCTGTCCTCATCGTCCAACACACAGCGGTAACATCACCCCAGGACTTCAGCCCTCCGGTGATACCTGGTTCAGCGAAGACTAGGCCTTGGGGAGTGTTTACGGCTCTGTCACCACAACAGCATTGTGGCAGAAGTATGGAACACCAGCATATACATGTAATGTATCGGGACCTTTACAGGGTAAGGAAAGATTGCCAAACTAAAATGTTTGAAAAAGCCTAACTCTACTGTACAGAGTAATTTCAAGCTCCTCCTGATAGATGGTTGACCTCGGCCACTACACTATTGATTCCCACAAAATTGGCACACCTGGAGTAAATTGGCAATTGTATGACATATCTTTTTGCTTTGAAAATGTTACATTGGGGTTGCATAGACAGAATACTTTTTATGTCAAATGCGTTCATTAATAATGTTAACACTTTCAAAAAAGAAACATTTAGTACTGTTTATATTCCTAATCTTCAAATGATTTTTTTTATTTCACTTCTTCAGATAACTCCTTCAGATGACTGCAAAGCGCAACGTTGCAAAGCTCATTTCTACAACCCTAGTCACCAATGACAGTGCACCACCATATCCCTTTGCTCACCAGTTGAAACAAACTACCGCCCTCGAGTCAGAAGGCTGTCCTCATCGTCCAACACACAGCGGTAACATCACCCCAGGACTTCAGCCCTCCGGTGATACCTGGTTCAGCGAAGACTAGGCCTTGGGGAGTGTTTACGGCTCTGTCACCAAAACAGCATTGTGGCAGAAGTATGGAACACCAGCATATACATGTAATGTATCGGGACCTTTACAGGGTAAGGAAAGATTGCCAAACTAAAATGTTTGAAAAAGCCTAACCCTACTGTACAGAGTTATTTCAAGCTCCTCCTGATAGATGGCTGACCTCGGCCACTACACTATTGATTCCCACAAAATTTGGCACACGTGGAGTAAATTGGCAATTCTATGACATATCTTTTTGCTTTGAAAATGTTACATTTGGGTTGCATAGACAGAACACTTTTTATGTCAAATGCGTTCATTAATAATGTTAACACTTTTAAAAAAGAAACATTTAGTACTGTTTATATTCCTAATCTTCAAATGATTTTTTTTATTTCACTTCTTCAGATAACTTCTTCAGATGACTGCAAAGCGCAACGTTGCAAAGCTCATTTCTACAACCCTAGTCACCAATGACAGTGCACCACCATATTCCTTTGCTCACCAGTTGAAACAAACTACCGCCCTCGAGTCAGAAGGCTGTCCTCATCGTCCAACACACAGCGGTAACATCACCTCAGGACTTCAGCCCTCCGGTGATACCTGGTTCAGCGAAGACTAGGCCTTGGGGAGTGTTTACGGCTCTGTCACCAAAACAGCATTGTGGCAGAAGTATGGAACACCAGCATATACATGTAATGTATCGGGACCTTTACAGGGTAAGGAAAGATTGCCAAACTAAAATGTTTGAAAAAGCCTAACTCTACTGTACAGAGTTATTTCAAGCTCCTCCGGATAGATCTCGGCCACTACACTGTTGATTCCCACAAAATTGGCACACCTGGAGTAAATTGGCAATTGTATGACATATCTTTTTGCTTTGAAAATGTTACATTGGGGTTGCATAGACAGAATACTTTTTATGTCAAATGCGTTCATTAATAATGTTAACACTTTTAAAAAAGAAACATTTAGTACTGTTTATATTCCTAATCTTCAAATGATTTTTTTTATTTCACTTCTTCAGATAACTTCTTCAGATGACTGCAAAGCGCAACGTTGCAAAGCTCATTTCTACAACCCTAGTCACCAATGACAGTGCACCACCATATCCCTTTGCTCACCAGTTGAAACAAACTACCGCCCTCGAGTCAGAAGGCTGTCCTCATCGTCCAACACACAGCGGTAACATCACCCCAGGACTTCAGCCCTCCGGTGATACCTGGTTCAGAGAAGACTAGGCCTTGGGGAGTGTTTACGGCTCTGTCATAACAGCATTGTGGCAGAAGTAGCCTCGATCTCGACCAAGACATTTTGAATGCCACTCTGTATGGCTCAGCATACTTTTTTTTTCTTTATTCATACTAACGTGTGTTCATGTCCATTTTTCCACCTCTGATTCTTACATTTATTTTCTGATACCATATGTTTCTGTGTGATTTTAGTCTTATTTTTACTGGTATGACAATGTAAACATATACCTTTGTTCCACACAAGATATTTTGGGATTTTGTGTGTACTTCCATGTAACTACATGTATTTTTATACGATAGTTTTTGTTTCTGATCGTTCAATTCCTTTTACGCTCTCATTCCTTTATAGTTGTATCTTATTTGAGACAGAGGAAGAGAGAGGGTGAATAGTAGAGAGAGAGAGAGAGAGAGGGGGATGCAGAAACAAAGCGCCATTCATGATGTATTTTATTACATTTGTGTTTTAACTTTGCACATACATTGCAAGATTTTGGGGATTTAACACGTTTATTTTTCTGTAAGTTTGTAAATCCTTGTATTCACACAGTGTTTTGAGTGATATAGTGTAAAGATAGATCTTATGCATGCTCCTTGGGGAAAAGAAGTTATACATGCATGTCACTCTTCTTATCTTGGCATTACCGTAATTCTTATATTGGTTGATGTTGCTGATATATGAAACAGAATCTGATGGATATCATTGATAACAGTTACTCTTTGTCTTCTTTTTAACATCAGGATAACAGATCTTAGTAGTACAGCAAAAGACAATTCACTGTAATTTGTTATATTGTCATATATTACACGATTATGATTTTCAATTGCACATGTTTGTACACTACAATTTTATGTCATTAGAGGTCACATATCCAGTTTGTTTCGTGAATAGTCAATATTGGATTATGATTATAATGTCAGTTTATTTGCAACATTTACCCCATATATAGTGGTACCTTACGATCAACTGTCAATATCTACTGCATTGACTATACATAGCAGTGTCTTGCTTGCTGTAACAAAGAGGTATATAGGGCTGTTAGGGATTATCCATAATGTACATTGTTTTTTAGTTTTATTGTTATTGTGTTTATCTGAACTTATATCTCACTTGCTATGTAGGGGGCCTTTCATATAATCAGTAGGTATCTTGTTTATGTACCTGTTTTATATATGTATTCCATTTCTGTTAAATATATATACATGTTAAAATGCCCTTTTCAGAGATTTGTACAATGCTGCTCTTTTCAGTATGTGCTTTTATTTTGGTATATCAAATTTAATTGGATATGCTGTTTTTAAAATTTATTTGTTTTAAAATGTGTTTGAAGATGATAGGTGATTACCATTTGTAATATTGCATTGCGGTTCTTTTTTTAGATCGCCAAGAAAATAGCGTGATGTTAAGTTTGGTGCAGAATGTCATTTACATGCATGTAGATAGGTCTATGCAATTTAGCTTTGACTTTGGTTTGATAAGCTTTGTTTTGTGCTTTGAACATGAATTTAACAATGAATAGACCTGTTTACTAATGTACTTCATTTCATGTTTCTCTCTATAGTACATGGTAGGGGTGAAACAAGAATACAAAGGTTAGAAGTAAAAGTTAAAGAAGATTGGGGAACACTGGAAGACATAATAGAGGGAGAACGAGAGTCAGAGGCGGAAAAGGGAGAGGGTGAGAGAGTATAACAAAAGAGAAGGGCAGAGATAGATCGAGACATCGCAAGAGAGAAAGAGGGAGGCAAGGAAGGAGGGAGACAAAGGAAGGGATCAAGAGGGTGAAGAGTAGAGAGAGAGAGAGGGGGATACAGAAACAAAGCAAGAGAGAGGGGCAGAACAAGAGAGGAGAAGGGGAACATGGCAAGAGAGAGGAGAAAGAGAAAGAGATGCAATCGAGGCACTCTACTAGCATAAATAGATTTCAATATTTACTATATAGAGAAAGGGAGAAGTTATATAGACATAGACAATGATGATCATGATGATGATGAACATGAAGGTAATGGTAATGATAATGTTAGATGATGATAATGATAATGTTAATGATGATGTTGATGATCATCAGACCATCACGATGATGATGATCGTGATGATATTGATGATGATCGGCGTGATCCTGACATCTGATTGAAAAAAAATGAGGGGACATTTAGATAGCATATAGTCTCAGCTACAACATGCTCAAAAATATTTTAAAAAACAAGCGGAAATAACGGCGATATTGCTCTCAAAAGACAGGAATGTAGAATCCAGATTTGAGAAAAAGTCATCTCCCATATAGAAAAAGAGAGAAATTATAACGATATGTACATGTAAACAATGATCATAATGATGATGATGATGATGATGATCTTGATAGTAATGATGATGATGATGATTATAATGATAATGTTAGTGATGATGATGATGTTGATGATCATGATCATGATCAGACCATGATGATGATGATCATCATGATGATGATCATGATGATGATCATGAGCGTGATTCTGGCATCTGATGATTGAAAAAAATGAGGGGACATTTAGATAGCATATAGTCTCAGATACAACATACTCAAAAATCAACAAAAACCAGGCGGAAATAACGGCGATATTGCTCGCAAAAGACAGGAATGTAGAATCCAGATTTGAGAAAAAGTCATCTCCCATGGGGATTACAGGCGAAAAGTAATGGATCAAGTGATAATAGGGTAATAATAAAGTAAATATGGTTGTTTATTACATTATTTGCGATTCTACGTGTAGTAATGTGATATTTGCTATGTATATCCATCAGAAACTTGTCTGTATGAAACAGTGAAATACTGCCCTCTCCGGCAGAATACAGTAAGCTTAGCAACGAGCATAATGGCGTATACTTCTAGCAGTATTACTTTCGTATTTATGGACATATAAGATACGACACTACGTGTTTTAAAATTCAAAGAAGATTGTACAGTGAAAGGTCAAAATGAAAAAAAAGTGAAGAAAAATATTGGTAAAGACGCCCGGACTCGAACCAGGGGTCTCAAGGTCGGAAGTCAAGTGCGTTACCGATATACCAAAACATTTCCCATAGCGATTACACGTAAACGGAAAATGGAATTCGCAAATCCAACTTTGCAAGTGAAATATGAGCATGATCCCGGCATCTAGCTAATCAAAAAATAAAGGGCACACTAATGATAGCATATTGTCTCAGCTACAACATACTCAAAGCTCAGCGTAAACAAAGATAAAACGACGGAGATATTGCTCGCGAAAGACAAGAATGTAGAATCCAGTTTTGAGAAAAAGTCATGTCCCATAGAGAATACACGCAAAATGTAAAAAATTGACATGCCTCCTTTAATCGCAAAAAAAGCCATGATGTTTTCATCAAATTGAAAATTCGTGGATACTGCATCTG
Source organism: Strongylocentrotus droebachiensis (assembly GCA_035222895.1). Classification (NCBI taxonomy): domain Eukaryota; kingdom Metazoa; phylum Echinodermata; class Echinoidea; order Camarodonta; family Strongylocentrotidae; genus Strongylocentrotus; species Strongylocentrotus droebachiensis. Next base: position 30,063 of record JAVYIG010013105.1, on the reverse strand, counting down.
TAGAGAATTGTCTCAGCTAAAACATATTAAAATTTGAATGAAAATCGATCAATATTTACAGAGATACAATCAATTTTCCAAAAATATGATGACGTCATAATATGCAAATTGAAATTTTGAGTTCGGAGGCCATTATGATGACGTCATGAGTTAATTGAGGGTCAAATGAGACATGAAATCATATTTCCGACTCATACTTTATCAAGATATGAAAAAAAAATGGGGTCATCTTGCATCCTATAAGAGCTACAATGGATTTTGTATAGGCATGTTTTTGCCCATATATGCTATGTATTACAAGAGCTGGCACGCACGGACATTTACCTTGAACGGAGGCCATCATGATGACGTCATGAGTTAATTGAGTGTTCGAACGGACTTTACCTTATATAACGGACGCTCATTTCGTTATTAATGGTCATAAAAAGATAAACATGGTATCAAATTGTTCGGAATAAAATGGGCAATACTATGATAGACAAAAAAAGGAGATTCTAGGTTGCGTACGACCATTACGAACACAAACATGCGCGTAAACGGAAAATGGAATTCTCAAATCCCACTTTGTAAGTGAAATATGAGCATGATCCCGGCATCTGATCGAAAAATAAAGGGCACACTTGTGATAGCTTATTGTCTCAGCTACAACATACTCAAAGCTCAGCGTAAACAAAGATAAAAGGACGGAGATATTGCTCGCGAAAGACGAGAATGTAGAATCCAGTTTTGAGAAAAAGTCATGTCCCATAGAGAATACACGCAAAATGTAAAAAATTGACATGCCTCCTTTAATCGCAAAAATACGCCATGATACCATTGTCAAAATGAAATATCGTGATAACTGCATTTGTAGAGAATATTCTCAGGTAGAACATATCAAAATTTGAAAGAAAATTGGTCAATATTTACAGAGATACAATCAATTTTCCAAAAATCTGCTGACGTCATAATATGCAAATTGAAATTTTGAGTTCGGAGGCCATTATGATGACGTCATGAGTTAATTGAGGGTCAAATGAGACATGAAATCATATCTCCGACTCATACTCTATCAAAATATGAAAGAAAATTGGGGGTATCTGTCCATTCTGAAGAGTTACAATGAATTTTGTATAGGCATGTTTTTGCACATGTATGTTATGTATTACAAGAGCTCGCGCGCACGGATGCGTATCTTAAACGGACGCTCATTCCGTTATTAATGGGCAGAAAAAGTTGAACAAGGTATCAAAATGCTTGAAAAAATGTGCCAAATATGATGACAGAAAAAAATTGGCGATTCTATGTTGGAAGATGCAATTACGCGCGAAAACGCGCGCGCATGTCCGTGCGCGCGTTTTTTTTGCAAAATGCTTAAAATGGCCTGAAACGTGTGCAAAAAAAAATTTAAACGAATTGGAGCATTTTAAAATTTTGATACGCGCGTACGTGCGCGTCGAGGTGCGCGCGCGGAATTTGTTGACATTTTTAGTTGAACTTTGACCTGAAGTTGATGTATACCAAATATGGTTGATTTTTGATGACTCGTTATTAAGATATGATAATGACCTGATTTTTACAAAATGGCGCCTGGATGACGTCACGATGACTTAATGACCTTGAAAAGGTCGATTTGACTTGAAATTATAGAGCTTGATGACTGACAGAAATTTGAAGGAAATTGACCATGTCGATTTCGAGTGAACGTGTGTACAAAAAAGTGTACGGAAGAAATAAAAATAAATAAAGAAATAAAGAATAAAGAATAAAGAAAATTCTAACGAAATCAATAGGTGATCTGTTTTCAACAGACCACCTAATAAAGAAATAAAGAATAAAGAATAAAGAAAATTCTAACGAAATCAATAGGTGATCTGTTTTCAACAGACCACCTAATAAAGAAATAAAGAATAAAGAATAAAGAAAATTCTAACGAAATCAATAGGTGATCTGTTTTCAACAGACCACCTAATAAGGATAAGCAGAAAGATAAAATGATGAATAATAGATAATGGAAAGATAAAAGAGAAGAAGAAAGATTGAAAAACAAAGAATAACATAACAAAAACAGAGAGAGAAAATGATAGAAGGAAAACAAAGAATAACACTAGAAATTTAATTCGTCACGAAGACGAATAAGGTGGTCTGTCTCCAAGTCTTATAATAGATTATATTATTTACTATATTGAAAAAGGGAGAAGTTATATAGACATGTAAACAATGATGATGATGATGATGATGATCTTGATAGTAATGATTATGATGATGATGATCATGATGATGTTGATGAGGATGATTATCATCATTATGATAATGATGATCATGAGCGTGATTCTGACATCTTATCGGAAAAATGAGGGGTGATTTAGATAACATATAGTCTCAGCGACAACATACTAAAATTTAGGAGAAAACTGTTGAATAACAACCGAGATACTGGTCAAAACACATTGTCATGCAGATTCATGTTTTGAAATAAGTGACCTCCCATAGACATAACACGCAAATATGACAAATTATGCATTGTCGCCTTTAATCGAATATTTTACTATGATGACGTCATCTAAATGAAAAATAAATGACATATTTCTGGTAGAGAATTAGCTTAGCTACAACATATCAAAATCTGGAAGAAGATCGATCACCGATAAGTGAGATAATCTCAATTAAACAAAGACAAAAATGACGTCATCAACAAAATACATTTGTTTGAGTTTAGATAGCAATATAATGACTTTGTTTTACTGTGTACGAGTCAGGGTGGTATGAAATCATATGTCCAACTCATGCTTTTTCCAACCATGATATAAAAATTGGGGGTCAATGGACTATCTGAAGAGCTATTTCGATTTTTAAAATGGGATTTTTTTGCCCATATATGCTATGTATTACAAGAGCTCGCACGCACGGACATTATCTTAAACGGACGCTCATTCCGTTATTAATGGGCAAAAAAAGGTGAACAATGTATCAAAATGCTTGAAAGAATGTGTCAGATATGATGACGGAATAAAATTGGCGATTTCATGTTGCCAAATGCCAGGACACGCGAAAACGCGCGCCCATGCGCGTGTGCGCGTTTTTTTGCAAAATGCTTAAAATGGCCTAAAACGTATGCAAAATTAATTTGAGACGATTTGAAGCATTTTTATTTTTTGCGCGCGCGCTAACGCGCGGACGTACGCATGCGCGCGCCTTTTCTGACCTGAAATTGACCGGACGGATATTGACCCTAATCATGATAAATATAAATGAGAAATGTCTTTCCGTTATGAAGATATGATCATGAGTAAAAAGTACCAAAAAAAACACAAAATGGCGCCTGGATGACGTCATGAAGATTTGATGACCTTGAAAATTTTCCTGTCACGTCTTATGACAATGACCTATGACTGTGCCAAAATTGAACGAAATTGACTAAACTGATCTTGAGTTATCGTCGGAACAAAAAAGTGGGAACAATAAATAAAAATAAAGAATAAATAAATAAAGAAGAAAGAAAATTCTGACGAAAACAATAGGTGATCTGTCGTTGACAGACCACCTAATGAAATATGAGCATGATCCCGGCATCTGATCGAAAAACACACTTTTGATAGCTAATTGTCTCAGCTACAACATACTCGATGCTCAGCGAAAACAAAGCCAAGACAACGGAGATATTGCTCGTGAAAGACGGGAATGTAGAATCCAGTTTTCAGAAAAAGTCATGTCCCATAGAGAATACACGCAAAATGTAAAAAATTGACATGCCTCCTTTAATCGCAAAAATACGCCATCATGTTTTCATCAAAATGAAAATTTGTGGATACTGCATCTGTAGAGAATTGTCTCAGCTAAAACATATCAAAATTTGGATGAAAATTAATCAATATTTACAGAGATACAATCATATTTCCAAAAATATGATGACGTCATAATATGCAAATTGAAATTTTGAGTTCGGAGGCCATTATGATGACGTCATGAGTTAATTGAGGGTCAAATGAGACATGAAATCATATTTCCGACTCATACTTTATCACGATATGAAAAAAAGATTGGGGTCATCTTGCATCCTAAAGAGCTACAATGGATTTTGTATAGGCATGTTTTTGCCCATATATGCTATGTATTGCACGATCTCGCGCGTACGGACATGTATTTAAACGGACGCTAATTCCGTCAATAATGTTCATGAAAAGATAAACATGGTATCAAATTGTTCGGAAAAAGATGAGGAATATCCTGTTAAAAATTCGGGTTAGGAAATTATTTTTCGTTTGGCCGCTACGAACGAAAACGCGCAAAAATGCGTGTTTTGCGCGATTTTTATGAAATGCTTAAAATGGCCTGAAACATATGCAAAATTAATTTGGAACGAATTTGAGCATTTTAAAATTTTAATGCGCGCGTACGTGCGCGTCGAGGTGCGCGCGCGGAATTTGTTGACATTTTTAGTTGACCCTTGACCTGAAGTTGATGTATACTAAATATGGTTCATTTTTGATTACTCGTTATCGAGATATGATAATGACCTGATTTTTACAACATGGCGCCTGGATGACGTCACGATGACCCCATGAACTTTAAAAAGGTTTCGGGAACTTGATATCATAGGGCCTGATGACTAACAGAAATTTGAAGGAAATTGACCAAGTCGATTTCGAGTAAACGTATACACAAAAAAGTGTACGGAAGAAATACAAATAAATTCGATTTTTGTACAATTCCAATTAAATTACTAGAATTTAATTCGTCACGAAGACGAATAAGGTGGTCTGCCTTGAAGTTATATAAACATGTAAACAATGATGATCATCATGATGATCATGATGATGATGATCTTGATAGTAATGGTGATGACGATGATGATGATGATCATGATCATGATGATGTTATGATTATCAACAGACCATGATGACATCAGACTGAAAAAAAATGAGAGAACATTTAGATAGTATAAGTCTCAGCTACAACATACTAAAAAATCAACAAAAATCAAGCCGAAATAACGGCGATATTGCTTGCAAAAGACAAGAATGTAGAATCCAGATTTGAGAAAAAGTCATCTCCCATAAGGATTACACGCAAAAAGTAATGGATCAAGTGATAATAGGGTAATAATAAAGTAAATATGGTTGTTTATTATATTATTTGCGATTGTACGTGTTAATATTCAAAGGAGATGGTACAGTGAAAGGTCAAAAAGAAAAAGAAAGGGAAGAAGAAAAACTGTTGGAGACGCCCGTGATTATGATGATGATATATTGATGATGATCATGATCATGCTGACATCTGACTGAAAAAATGAGGGAGACATTTAGATAGCATATAGTTTCAGCTACAACATACTTAAAAATCAACAAAAACCAAGTGGAAATAACAGCGATATTGCTCGCAAAAGAACGGAATGTAGAATCCAGATTTGAGAAAAAGTCATCTCCCATATAGAGAAATTATATTGACATGTACATGTAAACAATGATGATCATAATGATGATGAAGATGATGATCTTGATAGTAATGGTGATGATGATGATGATGATTATGATGATAATGTTAATGATGATGATGATGATGTTGATGATCATGATCATGATCCTGATGATTTTGATGATGATCATCGTCAGACCATATGATGATGATGATCATGATGATATTGATGATAATCATCATGATAGTGATCGATGATGATCATTCATGAGCGTGATTCTGACATCTGATTGAAAAAATGAGGGGACATTTAGATAACATATAGTCTCAGCTACAACATATACTCAAAAATCAACAAAAACCAAGCAGAAATAATGGCGATATTGCTCGCCAAAGACAGGAATGTAGAATCCAGATTTCAGACCATGATGATGATCATCATCATCATTATGATAACGATGATCATGAGCGTGATCGATCCTGACATCTGATTGAAAAAATGAGGGGACATTTAGATAACATATAGTCTCAGCTACAACATACTCAAAAATCAACAAAAACCAAGCAGAAATAATGGCGATATTGCTCGCAAAAGACAGGAATGTAGAATCCAGATTTCAGAAAAAGTCACCTTCGATAGGCATGACACGCAAATTACGAAAATTCTGACATGTCGCATTTAATCGAAATTTTCACTATGATGACGTCATCAAAATGAAAAATGGTGAGACATAAATAAAGAGAAGGAAAGAGGAAGACGGTCCGTTATAGTCATGTAAAAATACATGAGCTGGACAGAGGGATGAAAGATCGAGGAATCAGAAATGCGCATGTCTTGGAAGGAGAGAGGATATAGCGGGAGGATAAGGAAATGATGGTAGGTATACAAAGCTAGCCAAAGCTAGGCAACGGAAAGAGCTAGAGAAAATTAGGAGCAATGGAATAATTAGGCCAAAAAAAAAAAAAAAAACATGTTTAGCGTCCTGTTTTTTGGAAAAATAGGAAGGAGGAGGCCCTTTTTCTTTTTTTTTTCTTTCAAAATGGCCGCTCAAAATTGCCGCTCGGTACATTTTCCCTGTCAGTCGGGCTACTTTTCAAGATGGCCGCCGAGATTTTATGTTTTTTTTCTATAAAAAAAAAAAAAAAAAAAAAAAATCAAAAAAAATTATAGGAGGCGGCCCCCAAAAAGGAAGCGGGCGGGGACGCTAAACATGTATATTCTTTTTACATGGCCTAAACGACAAGGTATCAGATATCCATTGTTTTGACATTCCTTTTCCCTTATAACACGCAAAATCATGCATTTCGTGAGAAATTATATGCGCGAGAAATATACTGGGCGAATTGTCTGTAGGGCGAATTTAATCTGACCAAGATTTTGGCCGATTCGAATTGCATGCACACTCATGATCATGGTCATATGAGTTGCTGAGTACTGCTAGCTGTTTAGACTAGTTGTGTTGTTGTGCTGATTGCTAGCTTAGTTTTGGTAAGAATTCGGTTGTTGCTATTGTATTCAGAGATTTTGCGTTATCGCATAAGTGTGTGAGTGTATTTAAACTTTTAAAGGCATTGACTTTGTTTATAATAATGTTTGCAGTTTTAAAAATCAAGTCTGAGATGCGATACATCTTACGTATAGACCTACATGTATATTCTCTCGGTCGGACATCCGGGGTCTTTTACTCGCGAACGTAACTTCCGCATAACGACCGATCGCGAAGGTGCAAACAAAAGCGCAATCGCCGTACGCCCATACACTCTGACGACAAGTTGTACTGCTTGTGTCGCAGCGCAGACGGCACCGGGGAGATGGTGAGCTGCGACCGATGTGACGAGTGGTTTCATCCGAAGTGCCTGAAACTAACCAGATTGCCAAGATCAAAGACTTGGTATTGCCCACCTTGCCGTAAAGTTAAGAAGTAATTAAAAACATTTTGTTATATTAATGACATGAACATTACTTGCCTTTTTTATATTCATGAAGAGAACATTTCTTTCAACTTTGCCAGTATTTTGCAATAAAAATCATAACAGTATTTCTTACTTGTATCTTCATATTTATGTGCCTATATTTTGCCTCATATGCAAGTTTTTGACGTTATGTTTTTACATGAAGACATCCTGCTTTTTTGTCAACAAGATAACATTGTTCAATTCTTAAGATGTATTTTTTGACCATGTCTTTATTTTGCAGTTTATATTTATGTGCCTTTATTTTGCCTCATATATATTATATGCAAATTGTTGACGTTGTTTATATGAAGATATCCCGCTTTTTTGTCAACAAGATAACATTGTTCAATTCTTAAGATGTATATTTTGAACATGTCTTTTTTTTGCAGTTCATATTTATGTGCCTTTAATTATTTTGCCTCATATGCAAATTTTTGACGTTGTTTATACATGAAGACATCCTTCTTTTTTGTCAAATAGCTAACATCGTTCAATTCTTAAGATGTATTTTTTTAACATGTCTTTATTTTGCAGTTTATATTTTGCCTCATATGCACATTTTTGACGTTGATTATACATGAAGACATCCTGCTTTTTTGTCAACAAGATAACATTGTTCAATTCTTAAGATGTATATTTTGAACTTGTCTTTATTTTGCAGATCATAAATTCATGTGCCTATATTTTGCCTCATATGCAAATTGTTGACGTTGTTTATACATGAAGACATCCCGCTATTTTGTCAAAAAGATAACATCGTTCAATTCTTCAAATGTATTTTTTGAACATGTCTTTATTGTGCAGTTCATATTTATGTGCCTATATTTTGCCTCATATGCCAATTTTTTACGTTGTTTATACATGAAGACATCCTGCTTTTTTGTCACCAAGATAACATTGTTCAATTCTTAAGATGTATTTTTTTGAACTTGTCTTTATTTTGCAGTTCATATTTATGTGCCTATATTTGCCTTCAATTGTGCTTGAAAGTCTTTCTTTACAATGTGTAATTGACTGATATAATAATAAATGTGTTACTTGTTACGCCAAAAAGAACACAACTGAATTGTGCATCATTTACATTAATTGTTGGCAGTATAAGTGTGTGGTGTTTCGAGAGAAGATGAGGAGTGAGGTGTGGTTGTGATCTTTGTAAATAAATTCCACGGCTAGTTACGTTACATTTATAGTATATTTTCATACCATATCATAACATCTATTCATTTCAAGTCAAAATCAAGTCAAACACCATTCAAATAATATTTGTGTTGCAAAAGTAACTTTTATTGTAACATTACAAAAAAAAAGGACATGGAAAATAAACATGAGTCCTTGTGACAAATATATCTCTAAATATTTCTCGAAAACAGGAGTCATCTGAAATAAATTTGAATTATTACACCATTGACATTGTCTTGGCAAGTGGTCTGATGTATCAAAATTAAAATATGACTTATTGGTTTAAGTAGAAACAAAAACCTAGATAGTAACTATATATCAACAAAGTAGTGGGTAACAATATCTACTTTAGAAGAAAAAAAAATGCATTTCATCTCATTTTGCCATAATACTTGGGACATATACAGTGTACTTGAAATCCTCTAAGTACAAGTTATCAATGCATCCATGAAAAGGAAAACAATACCGGTACATGATATAAAAAACACCGGAGTGTTGGCTCAGTCAGTAGAGCGTCCGCCTCACAACCGGGAGGTCGTGGGTTCGAACCCCGGCCGCGTCATACCAAAAGACGTTAAAAGATGGAAGTTGTTGCTACCTTGTTTGGCGTTCAACAATAAGGGATAGAGCAACGTCGATCTGGCGCTGCTCAGTGGCTGCCGGGCTCACGATCAATTGGGCAAAAAGAATTTCCGTTTCGGTTTAATAAAATTTGGAGTGGACTATTAGGCTATTATTATTATTATTATTATTATTATTATAATGAATCGTGTGTAATAATGCAGAATATTGCATTGCCAGTTTCATTTAAACAAAAGAAGAACAAAAAATACATTTCATCTCATTTTGCCATAATACATGGGACATATACAGTGTATTTGAAATCCTCTAAGTACAAGTTATCAATGCATCCATGAAAAGGAAAACAATACTGGTACATGATATAATGAATTCTCACATTTTTCAAAATCTGATTGTAATGAAATAAACACAGCTGAGTTGATTAAGCTTAAAAAAAAAGCTATATAGGCTTTTTTGCAAGGCATACTTTGATGACAAATTGGAAGCTAGTAGAGAGTCCTCTAGTCTTTTCACCTTTGTCAGTGCATCGTCACGTTCACGGCGCAACGCTTCCATCTCTAGAATCAAAGATTCTCGTTCAGTTGGCTGAAGCGGTGCTTGAAAGCCTGGAGGAGCTGGACTGGCTTCTTCTTCATCAACGGGCACTGCTTCCTCTTCTTCATCAACGGGCACTGCTGCCTCTTCTTCATCAACGGGCACAGCGATGTTGGCATCAGGGTGATCATCTAGTACATCCTCGACTTCATCTGGTTTCTGAGGTCTAAGGTGAACTTCTTCGCCTAAGATTGGAGGAAGAAAAAAAAGATGTATTCTATCTGTGTATCTATTGTGTATAAAAAATGATTGCCTGATTAACTGTTTAAATAAAAAATTATTGGGTGTGTCATTCTTGTGAAATGAAAGGAGGATTGTATACATACCATAAACTGTACACATGGAACTAAGTACGTATAACAACAAATAACAAGACAATATTTAGGGACAGGGTAAAAGTAGCAGTTAGGCCGTACTCAAGAAAACACTACTCAACCAAATATTCTTATTGAATATTTTTCTTATCTTTAAGTTGATTTTGAAGAATTTAACCAAATATATTGATGCACTTATATTTTATAACATAGATCTATAACTTTCTGGATGTAGCCAGTAGGCCCTAAAGTGTAAAAAAAAAAAAAACTCACCTCGTTTCCTTTTTCTTTCTGCACGTTCAAAGCGATCTAGCTTCCTCTTGTCAGGTGAACCACTCGATGACAGGCGTTGCGGAAACATCGAGGGAACGTAGTCTGGTTGGTCTTTGGAGTTGTGTTTAGCTCCTGAAAATATACAATAAAGATAAACAAGTAATTACTACGGGAATTTACAATTATAGTTTAGCCTTTATCGCCACAGCTCTGGCAGCCTCTGCGCACTTGATTCTTCATGCGCGCACAACCAAACAAACAAAACACACACAAAAGCCTAGATCTTTATATTATTATAATATATTTTGGCATGCTGAACAATCAGGAGAAAAGTGGTAAAAATGTGACGTAAATTGCAGATTGGGAAACCCCCCGAACCCCATAATCCATATCAAAATTTCTAGACAAAAAGAACATCAGAAACTTACAGAAAGTGAAACAAATCTGAGTGAAGCCGTGGGAGTAAAGTGTAATTTACCCACTATTTACTACTTATTTCATTAGTTTAATATTACAATATTAGTTAGGTCTAGACTAGACTTGACCCTTTTTGTATTAGTATTACTCATTATTTTCTCTGAAATTTGTTTAACTCTTTAATTTAAGTTGTTTAGCCCTTTAGGCCCCTTCCTTAAACTTTTTTAAAGGAAAAAAATCTGAGTTATTCATTGTTCTCTCATTTCTAAACTTGAAGAGCAAATCATATGAAAAGTTTAATTAAATAAGTAGTCTACCTGAGATGAAGTGAGAGGAACAAATGTAATTGTAGTCTGATTTGGGTTCCCACAGCCGCGCCGGCCAGTTTTCTCCTCCTGCCCCGGCCCCGGCTAATCGCGGTCAACCAGGCCTGGCGTCTCGCTGGCTCTGTGACTCGGCTGGGCAGCTATAAAACGACAAATCTGGCCATCTTGACTTGTTCTTGGAACACCCGTACACACAACAGATTTTCACCATTGTCCAGCAATTAAAATGAAGTAAAAAACGCTATAAAATATAATGGAAAAACAGTTCAAATCAACTACAAGCTCGAAAAATGTCACGGAAGCTGCACAGTCAAAACACGATCGCACCCATTGTTTGCACCTTTGCCAAAATGGCCGATCGCGTAGTTAGGAAAATCACGTGACTGTGACGTCATGCCGACCATGAGAATAGGGTCTGCGTGTTATCATATCAGCTCAGTGAGTGCATGTGATTGTGATTGAATTTTGAAGCCCTACGAAAAACGAAAAGGAAGTGTTTCAAACTGACTTTGAGTGACCGGTTTTACCATACTCATTTCTCCCAATAGACTGTAGAGTGTAGACCTAGTCTAGATCTAGACCTGTTTCTAGATCTAGATCTAAGTCAGTGTTATAAATTAAAAACCATAAGTCGGTAGGGATCTATAGGCCTACTACTACTAGATCTAGATACTATATCTGACTATAGGCCTAGATCATAGATCTAGACTAGACCTAGATCTAGATCTAGTCTAGATCTATTAATTTCTAATTCCAATCATGAATATCTTGATAGTTGATAAATAGACAGGTCACAGCTGACAGGCGATCGGCTTGTAAAAGTCATGGGATAATATTTATCTCCTCGCCAAAGACGACTAAGTCAGTGTTATAAATTAAAAACCATAAGTCGGTAGGGATCTATAGGCCTACTACTACTAGATCTAGATACTATATCTGACTATAGGCCTAGATCATAGATCTAGACTAGACCTAGATCTAGATCTAGTCTAGATCTATTAATTTCTAATTCCAATCATGAATATCTTGATAGTTGATAAATAGACAGGTCACAGCTGACAGGCGATCGGCTTGTAAAAGTCATGGGATAATATTTATCCCCTCGCCAAAGACTAGGAGGGGATCTAGACCCCTGTATTATGCTGCTCGCTGTCGAAGCCCTTCCTTCTGTGTGCCTTAAGTACAAATCTGATTTAAAATCAATAACTTTAGAGTAATGTTTGACGGATTTTAATGAAATTTGATATGAAGGTAAATGGTATAAAAACACCGCATAAGTTCAATTTCAGAGTATGTAGGTCAAAGGTCATAGCTCATTAAATATGCGAATCTGGTTTCTGTTCGATAACTTTAGTAATATTTGATGGATTTTCATGAAATTCGATATGAAGGTACAGGGTATAAAAACGAGGCATAAGTTCAATTTCCGAGTATGTAGGTCAAAGGTCATGGCTCATTAAATATGCGAATCTGGTTTCCGATTGATAACTTTAGTAATGTTTGACAGATTTTAATCAAATTTGATATGAAGGTACATGCTATCAAAATACAGCATAAGTTCAGTTTCGGAGTATGTAGGTCAAAGGTCATAGTTCATTAAATGTGCAAATCTGGTTTCTATTCGATAACTTTAGTAATGTTTGACGGATTTTAATGAAATTTGATAGGAAGGTACATGCTATCAAAATACAGCATAAGTTCAGTTTCGGAGTATGTAGGTCAAAGGTCATAGCTCATTAAATATGCGAATCTGGTTTCTGTTTGATAACTTTAGTATTATTTGATGGATTTTCATGAAATTTGATAGGAAGGTACATGCTATCAAAATACAGCATAAGTTCAGTTTCGGAGTATGTAGGTCAAAGGTCATAGCTCATTAAATATGCGAATCTGGTTTCTGTTTGATAACTTTAGTATTATTTGATGGATTTTCATGAAATTCGATATGAAGGTACATAGTATAAAACCACAGCATAAGTTCAATTTCCGAGTATGTAGGTCAAAGGTCATAGCTCATTAAATATGCGAATCTGGTTTCCAATCGATAACTTTAGTAATGTTTGACAGATTTTAATCAAATTTGATATGAAGGTACATGGCATCAAAACACGGCCTAAGTTTGATTTCCCAGTATGTAGGTCAAAGGTCATAGCTCATTAAATATGTGAATCTGGTTTCTGTTTGATAACTTTAGTATTATTTGATGGATTTTCATGAAATTCGATATGAAGGTACATGGTATAAAAACACAGCATAAGTTCAATTTCGGAGTATGTAGGTCAAAGGTCATAGCTCATTAAATATGCGAATCTGGTTTCTGATATCGATAACTTTAGTAATGTTTGACGGATTTTAATCAAATTTGATATGAAAGTACATGGCATCAAAACATGGCCTTAGTTTGATTTCCCAGTATGTACCCTGCGAGGGGATGCTATGCTTTGCGTTGACTTGTTTTATTTATGTCATTTAGCATTATGAATGAGGGCTCATTATTTGTATTTATTGTAATATATTGATATTGGTATTTTATTAAATGTAATTTTTTGTTTTGTTTTGTTTGTATTTTAGGTTACTGAGAGTTGAAGAGAGAGTTGCAGAAAGTAAGTTGATATGCTTAGAAAGGCTGAAGTCAAGTAGTTTTTAAATTAAAGCTATGATGGAATGAAACAGATCCGCATAATTGGGAACAATTGAATGCAGAATACGAAAGCTATGGCTTTAAGAAATTTTCTATATAACTTTTTGACACTACCAAGTTACTTTTAATTATGTCAGTAAAGGTATAGACCAGTTTTGGAAAAGCCCCCCTCTCAAAAAATGAAATGGTACCTTTTTTTAACAATCATGTGAAAGAATATGTTTTGACTAATACCTGATGATACAAATTTTGATACTAATTGATATATTTGGTAAATTATTATATCTATCCGGAGTGGATAGATATCGCGCATGTGTCGCATAGTCCCATATACATCTTTCTGTGTACAGTGCTTGTAACTTTACCATGACTGGGTCAAATTTCTCATCATTTTGATGATCCAGAACCTTTCAGTACACACCAATACTTACCGTATATGCTAGATGATCAACCTTTTGTGATCGATTTCACAACGTTTTTTTCGCAATGCAATCGCATGACCAAAACTGGTCTTGAATGAGGGCTCACTATTTGTATTTATTTTTGTAATATATTCATATTGGTTTTTTATAAAATGCAATTGTTTTTTTCTTTTCTTTTTTTATTTCTAGTGCTTTTAATCAACAAATGTCAGTTTGATTAAAGAAATGACCCACACCAGACGGTTATTTCTGTCTATGACTCTCTATGTTTTGCTGGAGTGTGGGGTGGAGGGGGGGGGGGGGGGGGGGAGTCACAGGTTGAACATTGGCACATAGAGAGGTCAAAAGTCATTTGAGGTCAAGCGTTAAAGTTTACCTGCAACCTCAGCTACACTACAAACACAAACACATTTTACCTTCACACATGTAAAATATCAATGCAATAATTCTACTCGTATCAAAGGGGGAGGGAGTAGATGCAGTGGAAGCAGGTGAAAGGCAGTAGCATATCATGTAATACCCCTTCTCAAAGTTTATGGGATGTTGCATTCTATGGCAGATATTTCAAAATCAGCTTGCGATAGGCCCTACAATTCTTATAGATGGCAATGGACATTGCGATATTCTAGTTATTTTCACAAGTGGGCGAGACACAACATCGCTAATGCTTTGTTTAAACTGAAAAGTCATCCACAAAGTAGATGAGGTTTAGACATTGGTCAGTTAAAAATTTATGTTGTGCCACCACCCATGATAATGTCATTACAGAAATGGTACAATTTGAAACAGGAAACGAGCTTAAAATGAAAATGCATTGAAGTACTGTACCTAAACAAAATATTGATATTAACATTATTTCTGAACTGTTGGTTCTTACAAAAGTTATTGATTTCGGTCTAAGTAGCAGTTTGGGATGTAATGTGATGTTTGAATCTTTCCATTTCAGATTTGATAGATCTACTCTTACTGTTGGACAGTTACTGAGAGAGAAGCAAGGAGGCAGAGGTAAATTCAGCTCTTACTGTTGGACAGTTAGTGAGAGGGAAGCAGGGAGGAAGAGGTGAATAGAGCTCTTATTGTTGAACATTTACTGAGAGAGAAGCAAGGAGGCAGAGGTGAATAGAGCTCTTACTCTTGGACAGTTATTTAGAGAGAAGCAAGGAGGCAGAGGTAAATAGAGTTGTTACTGTTGGACAGTTATTGAGAGACGAGCAAGGAGGAAGAGGTGAATAGAGCTCTTACTGTTGGACAGTTACTGACACAGAAGCAAGGAGGCAGAGGTGAATAGAACTCTTACTGTTGGACAGTTAATGAGAGAGAAGCAAGGAGGCAGAGGTAAATAGAACTCTTATTGTTGGACAGTTACTGACACAGAAGCAAGGAGGCAGAGGTGAATAGAACTCTTACTGTTGGACAGTTAATGAGAGAGAAGCAAGGAGGCAGAGGTAAATAGAGTTGTTACTGTTGGACAGTTATTGAGAGACAAGCAAGGAGGAAGAGGTGAATAGAGCTGTTACTGTTGGACAGTTACTGAGACAGAAGCAAGGAGGCAGAGGTGAATAGAGCTCTTACTGTTGGACAGTTACTGACACAGAAGCAAGGAGGCAGAGGTGAACAGAACTCTTACTGTTGGACAGTTAATGAGAGAGAAGCAAGGAGGCAGAGGTAAATAGAACTCTTATTGTTGAACAGTTACTGACACAGAAGCAAGGAGGCAGAGGTGAATAGAACTCTTACTGTTGGACAGTTAATGAGAGAGAAGCAAGGAGGCAGAGGTAAATAGAGTTGTTACTGTTGGACAGTTATTGAGAGACAAGCAAGGAGGAAGAGGTGAATAGAGCTGTTACTGTTGGACAGTTACTGAGACAGAAGCAAGGAGGCAGAGGTGAATAGAGCTCTTACTGTTGGACAGTTAATGAGAGAGAAGCAAGGAGGCAGAGGTAAATAGAGTTGTTACTGTTGGACAGTTATTGAGAGACAAGCAAGGAGGAAGAGGTGAATAGAGCTGTTACTGTTGGACAGTTACTGACACAGAAGCAAGGAGGCAGAGGTAAATAGAACTCTTATTGTTGGACAGTTACTGACACAGAAGCAAGGAGGCAGAGGTGAATAGAACTCTTACTGTTGGACAGTTAATGAGAGAGAAGCAAGGAGGCAGAGGTAAATAGAACTCTTATTGTTGGACAGTTACTGACACAGAAGCAAGGAGGCAGAGGTGAATAGAACTCTTACTGTTGGACAGTTAATGAGAGAGAAGCAAGGAGGCAGAGGTAAATAGAGTTGTTACTGTTGGACAGTTATTGAGAGACAAGCAAGGAGGCAGAGGTGAATAGAGCTCTTACTGTTGGACAGTTACTGACACAGAAGCAAGGAGGCAGAGGTGAATAGAACTCTTACTGTTGGACAGTTAATGAGAGAGAAGCAAGGAGGCAGAGGTAAATAGAACTCTTATTGTTGGACAGTTACTGACACAGAAGCAAGGAGGCAGAGGTGAATAGAACTCTTACTGTTGGACAGTTAATGAGAGAGAAGCAAGGAGGCAGAGGTAAATAGAGTTGTTACTGTTGGACAGTTATTGAGAGACAAGCAAGGAGGAAGAGGTGAATAGAGCTGTTACTGTTGGACAGTTACTGAGACAGAAGCAAGGAGGCAGAGGTGAATAGAGCTCTTACTGTTGGACAGTTAATGAGTGTTGCTATTCTGTTTACATCGCGAGGGTTTACTCTCGAAAGAACTCTCCAAAGAACTTGCACTTGAACTTGCACTTGAACTTACACTTGAACTTACACTTGAACTAGCACTTGAACTAGCACTTGAACTTGCACTTGCACTTGAACTATCTTGAACTATCTTGAACTATTTGAACTATCTTGAACTATTTTGAACTATCTTGAACTATCCAAAGAACTTGCACTTGAACTTGCACTTGAACTAGCACTTGAACTTGAACTTGCACTTCAACTATCTTCAACTATCTTCAACTATCTTGAACTATCTTGAACTATTTGAACTATCTTGAACTATTTGAACTATCTTGAACTATTTTGAACTTGTATTTGAACTAGCACTTGAACTTGAACTATCTTGAATGTATTGTAGCATAATCTTACCTCACAAACGTTACAATTTTTGCCTTCTGAAAGATGGATGATGCTCCTTTTCATTTTAACAAACCTTTTAATATTTACCCCCTCTCGTTACAGGTGTCTGGCTGTCACTTATGTGTTTGTGTTTGTCTCCTGGAAAAGTAATTGTTTTATGTTGACATCTTTTCATTGTATACATTTGAACCAAAGAACCTTCATCTCACCTCTTTTCCTAATCTCAGAAGAGATCCTGCTCTCAGAAGAGAGTGTCCCACACTCAAGAAGGGTGTGCGTCTTTATCCATTTCATCACATTTCACCCACGGGAGACCGTGGTAGAGTTGTATAAAGAATCCACAGAAAAAAAATCCGAAAAAGAAAAGAAATATCTGAAAAAGAAAACAGGAACCAGGTGAGACTCCTGGATATATAATCAATAACAGGAAGCAGGTGAAACTCCTGGATATATAAGCAATAACAGGAACCAGGTGAGACTCCTGGATATATAAGCAATAACAGGAACCAGGTGAAACTCCTGGATAAATAAGCAATAACAGGGACAGTGTGTTAGAAAAACAAACAGGCTTGATAGGAATAAATACAATTTATCAAATTACAGTTTTGAGAAATAAAAGGCAAGTTTGCAAAAAGTGGGAAACAAACTTGGGATATTTTCAGTTGTAGGGATACAATAAAGTGTGTTTGCTTACAAAGAACTTTGGGTGAGCGTATTGGAAATTCATTAACCAGTGATAAGATTAATTAATCAGAAGAAAAGCAGGATATTTGATCGTTTACAGATTTTTTTCAAAAGGAAGTAAGCGTGGTAAAATTGAAAAAGGAGTGGGGAAAATTGAAGAAAGAAAAGAAGGTTTAGAAATACAAGTGAACTAGAGTAGTTGGATAGAAGATATTTGATTACAGAGGTTTTTAAGTTAAAAGAAAAATCAGTGAGTTTAAAAAATTACAAAGAGAGTGAGTAAAATTGAAGTCAAGAGAACAAGTAACCTTGAGTAGTTTGAAAGAGCATATTTTATTACAGAGAGGTTTTTTTAAAGAAAGGAGTAAGCTTTAAATTACAAAGAGTGAGGACGATTGAAGAGAGTAAGGTTCAAAAGTTTATAGAGTTAGAAAAAAAAAGGAAGTGACTGATAAATTATACATACTGAAGTCAAGTGTGGAGAATTGAAGAGAATTAAGTGCAGAGATACAAGTGGGCTTGAGTAGTTGCAGAGAGGGTATTTGATCATTCAAAGATTTTGTTTAAAAAATCCCTGATAAATTACAAAAAGATTGAGGAAAATTGAAGTAAGAGGAAACGTAAATACAAGTGAGCTTAGGTGGTTGGAAAGAAAATATTTGATTAGAGAGTTTTTAGAATAAAAAGACCGGAACTTGGTAAATTACATATTCGTGAGGAAAATTAAAGCCAGAGAACAAGATTGAGAAATAAAGTGGGCTTAAGAACTTTGATAGAGGATATTTGATGACACTTTTTTTTTTAATTTAAGAAAGAGGTAAGCTTGATTAATTACAAAAGCGTGAGAAAAGTTGAAGTAAGAGAATAAAGTCCAGAACTTACAGAGTTTAGAGAAAAGGAGGTGTCTTTGATAAGTTGAACATATTAAAAAAAAAAAAAAAAAGGGTGAGGAAAATTGAAGAGAATAAGGTTCAGAAATACAAGTGGGCTTGAGAAGTTGCAGAAGAGGTATTTTATCATTTACAGAGTTTTGGAGAAAAGAAGGGAGCGTGATAAATAAAAAGAATAAGGAAATTATTAAAGAGATCAAGGTAGAAAAATACAAGTGGGCTTGAGTGGTTGGAAAGAAAATATTTGATCACAGATTTTCTTTTCTTTTTTTTAAAGTGAGCTTGATAAATAACAAAAGTAGAAAAATTGAAGTAAGAGAACAAGGTTTAGGAAAAACATATAAGCTTAAGTAGTTTCATAGAGAGTAGGAAACGTGTTAATATAACTAATATTCAAGTAATTAACTAAAGTTTGTTGATAAAGAAGAGAAGATATTCAGTGTTTGTATTAAGTGACTTTTATTACAAGGAAAATAACATTATAATAAACCCTTAAGTGTGAAAAGGGGATAAACAATTTTGCATCGAGAGTGACAGAGTCCACTTGCGAGTCTGCTTCATTGACAAACAGATTTTAAAAATTGTCAGGGAACTAAAAGTTTTTAATAAAGTATTGCACTTTGAAGAGATATATTGCAGAATAGATACAAAGATTCGTACGTGAAATCTTTAAAAGTATTGCCTTCTTGTACATCCAAAACACATCAAGGCATTTATTTGAATATTACTAATTAGACTGTAAACTTTTAATATTGTGCATTTTATGCCTGATAAAGAGATTGAAAATGGCTGCCACTCAATTCAGCTCTATTGTTCATGAGATTCTAAGCATGCTTTCCAGTTACACATCGATGATCAACACAGATGTTGATGAATGTTATTGCATGGATAAGATCAATAAAAGTGACAACTATGTAACATGCGAGTCTTGTACCAACCATTTCCATGTGACATGTGAGGAATACTTGAACAATGACAAACTTGCTGACCAGAGATTGATTTGGATTTGCTCATGCTGTGGTCATAGCAATATTGGCGATCGAATATTTGACAAAGTATGTATTCCATCTCATTATAACAGATATGAGCCTCTCATGTCAGCAGATGATGATGATGACAATGACGATGAGAACATGGAGATCTTCAAACAGACAAGACGAGTAAGGACATCAAAGAAGAGGTATGTTAAAGTAAAAAGGAGCACGCTGTTTGCAGAGCCATGTAGCAGATATGAAAATGGTGTAACAGACAATCTGTCTCATTTCATAGATCAAAACTTGCTCAATGAAGAAGTTGACGATAAGTGGGTGAAAGTGAAATGCAAGAGAGCAAAACTGATGGCAAGAAAAAGAGAAGAAAGATTGCATTCAAATTCAAAAGAAGAAAATGAACAGGACAAAAGGCAGAAAAGATCAATTCATGGTGTATTGTTGGAACCAGGTGTTACCTACATTGGCAAAGCATTCAAGACATTTTATGGGAGTCGTAAGAGAAAAAACACAGTACACAAAAAAGAGTGTAAGGTGAAGCAGAAAATGAAAAATGAAGAAGAAGATGTCAGTGTGCAATCCTATGCAGAAAATCTATTGAGCATTTATGCTTGCAGTGTGCAATCTCTACATTCTATGAAGGTTTACAATGAAGCCTGTGAAGAAATGGAAAGAATGCAAAATCAATCATACGCTGACGTAACTGCTAGTTTGTCTCCATTGTCAAAACCAGATTCTGATCAACGCTCTAACCAAAGAACTTGCAACATTCTGGAAAAGATGCAGGATTTGAGACGATACAGAGTCTACGCAGGAGGTAAAAGAGGAAGAGGTCGAAAAAGGAACATGAAAGGTCAGTCTTCCAAAGCCGGGAAAAAAGGCACTGATGGAAATCACTCTTCTGATAAATCAGAGATTAGATTTGACAAAGATGAAGGAATAGAATTAGCAGTAAACAATGAGAAGCTGGATACAAAGAAATCTATGAATGCAAGTGACCAAGGACTTGATCCAAATACATGTAAAAATGATGAACACTCAGACCAGCATATTTGCAATATGAAAGACAACAAAGGTTCAGATGGAGTTGTGCAGGACGATTCAAAGAATAATCTGTTGAAATCAAATTTTGATGAAAATAGGGAAATTGAAACGGACAATGATAGTGGCAGTGATGTTCATATACCAGTGAAACGTTCGTGTGCAAGAAATTGTATAGAATCTGATAGTGATACAGACACAAGTCCTGGATGTGATTTATTCGATAGAAGTGTTTTACCAGAACGCAATATGCCTTTGAATGTTTGTGATAGACCAAAAGATATGCCCAGAAATGAACCAGTAGACAATGTCTGTGAATCGGTATTGGAAAATGATATGATGAAAAATGATTTTTCAGATGTTTCAGATGGTGTACAAGAAGATGCAGTGTTTGACAATGACCTGAAGAATAGAAGCTTTGATACAGTAAAAGATGGTACAGACAATGATACTGGTATGTCATTTAAGGATCATGCTCATTCAAGGAATCCTTTAGAATCTTCTTCAGATTCAAATATCAAAGATGAAGACATTGAAAAGGCAATAGATGCTAATATGTACACATGTACTGATGAAACAGAAACAGAAGTTGAATTTGTAGCAGATCTTGGATTACGTGATAGACCAGATAAAGATTTCAAATTTGTACCCCTCCAGAATAATGACAAACAGAACATTTGTTCAAAATTGAATATCAAATATATAGGCAAAGGCTGTGATTCAAGGTTAGATAGAAATAGCTGTATTGGAGTTCCTTTACAGAGTAAACAAATTACTGGTGATGGCAATTGTTTCTTTCGTGCAATTTCCTATGTAATTTCTGGAACTGAGCGTAATCATGCAATTTTAAGAAATGCCACTGTGAAACATTTATTGCAAACCAAGGACATGTTTAGTAATACATTGAGGCAAGAATATAGAACAGTCAGAGAATATGTTTTGAAACGTAGAATAAAGGAAGACGGAACGTGGGCTACAGACACTGAAATTAGCGCTTTAGCAAATTTAATCGATACTGATATTTATTCATACAATGACCAAGTACCATGTTGGCAATTGTACTCCGCAAAGAAACCTGGAAGAATCAATATTGTTACATCTGATAAGGGAATTTATATACTGTACACAGGAAATGTTCATTTTAATGTTGTTGAATCTGTAGATTTTGTCAATTTCAATTCATTGGAACAGACAAGAACAACTAAAGAAGATAGAACGTCAAAGAGAACTTTGCCCTGTCCATCAATTCAGGCTGATGTTAAAGTAAAGCATGTGTTGAAGAAGTGTAGATCCAAGTGTCAGATAGAGGAAGAAATTGATGAAGTAGTGGATAAGTCTCCTGAAACATTTCAAAACCATGTTGATCCAAAGGGAAAAAAACGTAGGCTCACGTTGGAAACTGGTACGATAAATCACGATGAGAGGAAAGGTATTGCAAATCTTTTGGACATGACATATGAACAGTGTGCAAGTAATCAGTCTGAATCAGTCGTTCACAACGAACGTAACACCAAGGATAAAACCCTTGAAAGTGATCACAAAGACAAATGCACGAGAGTCGATACACAAATAACGCTTGTTGCCCAAGGGACATTCAATCAAGGTGATACAAGATTTGGTCACTCAAGTGGAAAGCAGTGTGTTACCAATTCACTTTCTGCACTGTTGTATAGCAAGGTAAAAAATGCCAATGATTGGAAAAGAACAGATCTAGACAGGATTTTGAATAACGGTAATGAATTATACTGTTACATACGGCGATCCACTTCACTCGACAACCAATACTTATTGATATCTGATCTATTTGAATATTTGGATGCGTACAATGAATTGTTTAACATAGTACGCCGTGAACCAGTCACTGGATTGTTAGATGGAGATGAATTGATATTGGCCCAGTCTCTTTCGATGACATTGAAACAAGCATTCGAAAAAGAACTCTGTACTGATTCTGATGCATGTTTTGTGACATTTGCTAGAAGTACTTTCATTGTATTATCTGGTCAAGATGGTTTCTTTATATTTGATTCACATTCCAGAAGCAGTCGAGGTTTCCTGAGTTGTAACGGACACAGTGTTGTACTTCGTACTCAAAGCTGGCAAGGTGTGTACAAGCATTGCATGAGGTTAGCAAAATCAATGGGATGCCCCCTGCACACCGAATATGAAGTAACTAGTGTATGTGCTAAAGCAACTTCCGGTAAGAATGAAACCTTGAAAGGCTATCCACAGTTACAGGATTTTGTTTGTAATCCAATTCCTTCGTCAAATACGCACAGTGAAAGTCAGTCTGGAAGCTCTGGATGTTCCATACATTGTGAAAGCTTTGATGAAGTTCAAATATTGGATGAGAGTGTTTCCCCACAAAAGATGATTGATAACCCAAATGTATTTCTCTTCCCTGAAGAAGCAAATGAAACAATCAGTCATGATGTACATTATAACGGTCAGGAATTAAAACTGAAGAGTGTGACAATTACCTTAACCAAACTAAAAGAACCACAGCTGAATAATAGTTGTCTTCTGAAAGGAAATGACTCTATAAAAACAGAAAATGAACAAAAAGGAGACTCCAACAATTGTACTAAACGTGAAAATGACTCTGATAAATTGAATTTAGTGAACAAAGTTCAGAATTCCAACTCTATCTTAAGCAGAAAACGAAAATGGAGTAACCTCGAAAGCGATGCGAAAGTTGATGTTGACCTTGGTAATGAAGTTCAAAAAACTAAATTGGGGAAAAGAAAAGAGGATGATGTGAAGAAAACAAGTGGAGATTTATGTGCAAATATCAAGCAAGGAAAGACTACTGAAACAAAAAAAATTGCAAATGCTGACAATTCCGGGAAGAAACGTAAAAGAAAAACTTATAATCAAAAAAGGAATGACAATAAAGAGCGACAGAGAGAAAGACGAGCTGTGACAAAGGCAATAGACAGAAATGGTAAGAAAAAAAAGCAAGTTCTCAACGCAAACATACGTAAAATGAAGAGATCAATTATGGAGAGGGATAAATATCATCATGATGTAATCTGGAAAATGACCAAAAAAAATCAAGTAAAACAAAAATACTGGGAAGAGAAAGACAATGATTCATCATGCAATTCAAAGAAGGCAAGTTATAACAAACAAAGACAGAACAGCAAGTACAAACAAGATCCAAGTTTTAGGAAAAAACAGGTCACTTCTATGAAAGACAAATATCACTCTGATAAACAGTATAAACAAAAAACTCTTAATTTAAATAAACAGAAATATAGGACAAATGAACAGTTCAAAGAAAATTTAAAAACCACCATGCGAAATAAAATAAAGCATATGTACCATAACAACAAGAATTTTAAACAAAAGCAAAAAGCTACAATGAAAATGAGCATGAGAAAGAGATACTTGAAGGATATGCATTTTAAACAAAAACAAAAGGCTTCTATGAAAATAAGCATGAGAAAGAGATACTTGAAGGATATGCATTTTAAACAAAAACACAAGGCTTCTATGAAAATAAGCATGAGAAAGAGATACTTGAAGGATATGCATTTTAAACAACAAAAAAAGGCTACTATGAGAAAGAGATACCAGAAGGATATGCATTTTAAACAAAAACACAAGGCTTCTATGAAAATAATTATGAGAAAGAGATACTTGAAGGATATGCATTTTAAACAACAAAAAAAGGCTACTATGAGAAAGAGATACTTGAAGGATATGCATTTCAAACAAAAACACAAGACAGCTATGAAAACCCTGTCCCAAACTAGATACAAAGATAAGAAACTAAGGGAAAAGATACTGATGACGTTAAATATTAAATATAAAAAAATAGAAAAATATAGACAAAAAGTAATGAAACAGAATCTTAAAAGAGCTCTAGTTAATAAATTCAAAATGTCCGAGTTTGATAATGTACTACAGGAGTTTAGGAAGATTATTTCTCATGGTCCAGAATTTGTTTGCTGTGTTTGCTTTAAACTTCTGTTTGAGAACCAAGTAATAAAATGTATGAAGACCAATTATAAACTT
This sequence comes from Strongylocentrotus droebachiensis, assembly GCA_035222895.1. Lineage (NCBI taxonomy): Eukaryota > Metazoa > Echinodermata > Echinoidea > Camarodonta > Strongylocentrotidae > Strongylocentrotus > Strongylocentrotus droebachiensis. Next base: position 5,240 of record JAVYIG010013105.1, on the reverse strand, counting down.
CAGACATGTATAAGTGAAAAATATTTGCATGTTTGCAATTCAGAATGCAGATCAGAATGTCAAATACGCCAGTCAGCCAGATCATCACTGTGGATATGCCACAATTGTCACAGAAAGTTGCGGTCTGGAAAAGTACCTGGAGAAGCAAACATAAATAATTTACAATTACATCAAGTCCCAGAAGAACTTGCCAACTTAAACACTCTAGAACAGCATTTGATTGCACTACATATCCCTTTTATGAAGTTAATGGCTTTGCCCAAAGGTGGTCAAAATGGTGTTCATGGCCCAGTTGTTTGTGTCCCTTCAAACACTTTTGAAACAGTAGATATGTTGCCAAGACCACAGACTGAAGATCAATTGATCCGTGTTAAGCTTAAAAGAAAATTGTCTTACAAAGGTTGTTATGAGTACAGGTTTGTAGATAAATCTAACTTGCTTAATGCTCTGCAGTATTTAAAAGCAAATAATAAGTGGTATTTTGATGTTACAGTAAATGATAAATGGGAAAACTCACTTGAACGAAATGAAAAAGATAATGAAAAGGAAGAAGCAGTGGAAATCGGTGGTAAAGCTCGTTTAGCCAAATATTGGAAGGAAATGGAAGAACAAATTGATTACATTTTGTCCAAAGACAAAAATGCTAATGAAAACATGCAAGACAACAGTAAAGTACCAAAAAAAATAGATGACAATGACACTGAAGACGATATGGAAGAACGATTACGCGGTATTCAGTTAGACTCGTGTCTCCAGCCAGTAGATATTGGACAGGAAATATTAGATCAGTATTTTGAAGACATAATATGTTGTGCTCCTTGTGAAGGAAGAAGCCCTGTATCAATTCTACAAGATGAAAGCAATGAGGCCAAATGTTTCCCAGTATTATTTCCTAAAGGTCAACCAACATTCCATGATAGAAGAGATGAAAAAATAACATTGGGACGTTATCTGCACAACCGATTGATGCACGTGGACAACAGATTTGCTCAGAATACAGATTACATCTTTTATGCACAATATATTTATGAAATTCAACAGGTTATATCACAAGTTTCTATCGCATTAAGGCAAAGTCCAAACAAAAAAGATGATTCGTCTTCAATAACTGCCTCAGATTTGAAAGATGCAGAGAAAGTTAAAAAAATACTAAAATCAGACAAGGGCTATAAATTTTTAAAGCAAATTCGTGGAACACCTCCATTCTGGCAAAAGACACAAAAAGATGTTCTCGCAATGGTAAGACAGCTTGGAAAACCCACATGGTTTGCTTCTTTCTCATCTGCCGATATGAGATGGCCAGAATTAATGAATACATTGCTTAGACAAAAAGGAGACACCAGGGAATCGAGTGAATTAGACTATACAGAAAAATGTAATCTTTTAAGATCAAATCCAGTAACAGTTGCCAGAATGTTTGATAAAAGATTTCACACTTTTATGAAGAAAGTTATTTTATCTCCCGCTGCACCGATTGGTAAAATAGTTGATTCATTTTGGAGAGTAGAGTATCAAGCTCGTGGTTCCCCTCACATTCATGCCTTGTTCTGGGTTCAAAATGCTCCACAGTTGGGTATCGATAATGATGATGATGTCGTACAATTCGTAGATAAATACATTTGTTGCCAGAAACCGGATGAAAAGGAAGATCAAGAACTACATGAAATAGTAAGCAAGGTCCAACAACACAGTAAGAAACATTCTAAATCTTGCACAAAAACAGGGAAGGCATGTAGATTTAATTTCCCGAGACCACCATCTGGAAAAACATTCATTGTAACACCCGTTGAAGAGATTCCAGCTAAAGATTGTGGGAAAGTGCAAAATAAGGAAAATGACAATGATCAAGTTAAAGCTTCTGAAAAGACTAAAGATGATGCAGAGAAATTGTTGAATTCAGTTAAAGATGCATTATCCAATGGAATCGAGTACAACAGTGTAAACCATCTCTTTGAAAAGCTTGGCATTACACAAAATCAATTTGAGAATGCACATAATGAATTAGCATCACAACAAAGTATAATCATCAAAAGAGAAATACAAGATGTATGGGTAAATCAGTTTAATCCAAGTCTACTAAGAAGCTGGAATGCCAACATGGATTTGCAGTTTGTAACAAATGTATTTGCATGCGTGGCTTATATTGTATCCTACATGTCAAAAGCTGAACGAGAAATCGGATTGCTATTGAGTCATACACTATCAGAAATAAAAGAGGGAAATGATAACGCAAAGGAAAGCATGAAAAAACTTGGCCAGGTGTACATGCAAAATCGTGAAGTGTCTGCTCAAGAAAGCGTCTATCGTGTTTGTAGTCTCAGATTGAAAGAATGTTCTAGGAAAGTGGAATTTATTCCTGTTGGACCCAACCCTGTCAGAATGAGTTTACCATTAAGCGTTATAAAAAGCAGACCAGATAACGATAATGATGATGATGAGAATGTTTGGATGCCTAGCAAGCTTGACAGATACAAAGCTCGACCTAGAAACACAGAATTCAGTGATATGTGTCTTGCAACGTTTTGTTCTCAATACAGAATCTTAACTGCATCCCAAACGCCAAGTTCAAGAAGTAAAAATGTCTTTAAATTAGATAACGATCTGGGCTATATTCAGAAGCGTACTCGTACGGGAGATGCAGTTGTAAGATATCCCCGATTCTCACCCATCATCTCACCAGAAAAATATTATTTGAGCATTTTGCAACTCTTTCTGCCATATTTTGAAGATGGACAATTAAAGCCCCCAACATTTGAAACACATGAAGAGTTCTACGAGACAGGTTCTGTGAAAATATGTGGACGTGAATTGGAGAAAGTTTGGTCAATTGTCTGTACTAACCGAAAAAAGTTTGAAATGAATGCCGTGGCAATTGATCATGCACAGGAGCATCTTGACAAATTTGGTCCATACGAAGATGCATGGGGTCTTTTATGTCCGGAAAAGGAAGTAGAGCGACTTGAACATCCCAAAGAAAATGTAGATGTCGAAGATTGTGATGGAGATCTTGATATCCCTGATTTAAAGAATGAAGCGAAAAAAGAGGACTATAGCATCGAACTACGTTCTGTAAAAATTTCCAAACAAGATGGACATTCTTTGATGAGGTCTTTGAATGAGAAGCAACAGAGTGTTTTTTACAAAATACGACAGTGGTGTTTAGATAGAGTAAATGGAAAATCTGTCGAACCGTTTCATATGTTTCTAACTGGAGGTGCTGGTACTGGAAAGAGTCATTTGATCAAATGTCTTTACTATGAAGCAACACGTATACTAGCCCGAATGTTGCCACATCCTGATGATGTCTCAGTATTGAAAATGGCTCCAACCGGAGTAGCTGCATACAATATCAATGGCCATACTATACATAGTATTCTTTCTATTCCAATCAATGCACAAGTACTGTATCAACCGCTGAGTGATGAGAAAATAAGTGTCCTTCGAAATAAGCTGGCTGAATTGCAAATTTTAATCATAGATGAAGTATCAATGGTAGATCAAAAGTTAATGTCTTACATTCACGGCCGCCTACGACAAATAAAACAATCGCGTGATCAAACTGCTTTTGCTGGTGTTTCAGTTATTGCTGTGGGAGACATGTATCAGTTACCTCCAGTCTTAGGAACTCCTTTATATAAAGACACACTCAATGGTGCATTGTGGAATGCTAATTTCAAGAAAGTAGAACTTGAAGACATTATGAGACAAAAAGACGATACCCAATTCGCTCTTCTCTTAAATAGATTACGTGTAAAACAAGGGGATGAGATTCTCTGTGATGAAGATCTAGCAATGCTCAAGTCCTGTGAGACTGGTGAAGAATGTGAAAATGCTCTGCATATCTATGCATGTAACAAGGAAGTAGATGCTTGGAACAAGAAATTATTGCATACAAAATGTGGAGATGTGATATGCGTAAAAGCACAAGACATGGACAAAGATGTTAAAAAGGGAAATCAAATACGGGAAAAACCTTATACAAAGATGAAAACCCAGTTGCCTTCTTATCTGTGGATTGCAGTTAATGCTAGAGTGATGTTGCTCAAGAACATTGATGTTAGTAAAGGCCTGACAAATGGATGTTTTGGAAATGTAACAGAAATAATAACGGATCATACAAATTTGAATCCAGTTTGCATCAAAGTTAATTTTGAGAAGGCCGATGTGGGTATTCATTCAATCGAAATGTCTCAAGAATCCATTGGTAAGAAATATGTGAGAAAACAATTTCCACTTAAGCTTGCTTATGCTTGCACAATTCATAAAGTACAAGGTTCGACATTAGACAAAGCTGTTGTATCATTGAAAAGTGTATTTCAATCTGGACAGGCATATGTTGGGCTTAGTCGCGTTACTTCGTTATCTGGACTTGTGATAGAGCATTTCGATCCTAAACGTATATATTGTAATCCAGAAATTAAAGAACGCATTGAGATTATGAAGCCGTTTATCAAGAATGAAACTTCTGAAGATATTCACGATTATAACTTTTCTTTGGTAATGCAAAATGTACAAGGATTAAAACAGCATTTTATCGATTTCAAATCCCAGTGCCAATTTGTGAATGTAGATTTTATTTGCTTGACCGAAACATGGATTAATGATAATGATCTCTGTGACGTTGTTTTAGATAACTTTCGATTTTATCATCAGCCACGACATCTTTCATACTGTAATTCTGGAGTTGGAAATGTACTCAAAGAACAATCGCATGGAGGTGTTGGAATGTATATCAAGAATACATATTCAAGTAGATTAGACATATCTGTCGACAACTTAGAGTTTATTGCAATTCTTGTCACCAAACCAGTTTCTGTTGTGATTTCAGTTGTTTATCGACCTCCATCATATAGTATCAAATCATTCTGTGAATCATTAGACAATTTGCTAAATGCATTACACAAAAGAAGCATTAGGTGTATTGTGATGGGAGATTTTAATGAGGATTTGTTTAAAGGTTCTTCACAGGTAAACAAGCTAATGTGTAATAAAGGTTACAAACAGCATGTTGTAAATGCTACTACTGAGAAGGGAACAATGATAGATCATGTGTACAGCAAAGGACTAGATTTATTGGAAACAGAGGTCATCCTACATATTATAGTTACCACGAAGCTGTTAAGATTGCATTTTGATATTTATTGTAAAGGCCAAATAAAAAAATAAAACATGTTTAGCGTCCTGTTTTTTCGAAAAAAAGGAAGGAGGCCCTTTACACCTGGAGTAATTTGGCAATTCTA
>JAVYIG010013104.1:0-49225 GCA_035222895.1 Strongylocentrotus droebachiensis | reverse complement strand
TGGATTTATTGGGTTAAATACAGTTAATGGCAACTGAAACATTAAACGGATTTGATGTGGAGCTTACGATGTTAGGTTTCATGTTGGAAAGGCATAATTTGACACAATGGAAATAAAATTCATGAATTAATATTTAAGCTACAACTAAGATTGCTCTTAACGTATACAAATATTCTTATAACACAATAGATTATGGTCAAACTAGTCATAATATGGTTTTAAACTTGTAAACTACAAGCTATATATAAATCACCAAAAATATACAAATTCTATGACAACAGACAAATCTTCGAAGACATATACTATGACTATACACCATATAAAAGTAAGTGAGTTTATAGACTACCAAATAATTCATCTCTTCAAAGAGAGATTACATTTGAAATGTACATTAGTCAATTTTTGTTCTTGACTGTCTATCTGGACTCTATACTAGTATATAAAATGAAGTCAGTTTAAAAAGGATGATAATTCTCTATAATATATGAACACATATCCATTTATTGATAGACACAATAACGCACTAATTATGGAGTACACCCCTACACAAAAGAGGATTTCTGAAATTTACAAGAATTCACAGTCTCAAAGACCCCCATCATTGCATTTCTTAAACGACTTTATGCTTGAATTCAACGCCAATTAGGCCAACAAATAAGGAATATGCATTTTAATCTAACATACATTCAAATTATGACGGTTTTAACTGCATTAATTATCACTTTGACTATTTTGTAGTATGGATTATAACAAAATCAAAACGTAAGAAACAAAAATGGAACGGGAATAATTATCAATTAATATCTTTCCCCTTTCTTCTGCTTTTTATGCAAGCGTTTTTCCTGTGTACATTCCCACTTTTGAGATTAAATTAAAAACAATCAGTAAACAAACCTTTTTTTTCTATAGCGCATTATGCGCAAGTGTAACATTTTCTGAACAAAAAGGTAGTTTTACTCATTCAAAAGACATCAACGCCCCTATGATGAAAGCAGCGACCAAAGAGCAGATTGTAGACTCCAATCTCCCCGCAGCTCCGGGCGTAGGCCGTGCCGCTGCCGCACAGTCGGGTCCACATGGGATATCTGCACCAGGGACAGAAATAATAACGCAATCTTCATAAGGTTTTCAAATTACACGGTGAATGGCCGTCAAAGCACTTTGCTATATTGCCTATTTTATTTGCATATTATGGCCCTAATTTGTTATAGACATCATGTCTACATCAGAAATCTGCAGATTTCTTAGAAATTGTATAATCAAAATCAAAAGTCGAAACAGGCCTATAATTGATATATAAACGAATTAACCATTCTTGAATGCAGAAGACAATAAAGGATATAAGTAAGGAAAACCCATGACCCAGTTTGCTTAAAAATCATTGCCATGAATATTATTGTAGAGAAAAATCCAGGAAAGTCGCTGCATGTAAAACAGTTCGAAGCGTATATTCTTATAGCAATCTTTATTTGTTCTATATTTTGTTTCAATACTGTTTTTCTTGGTATGGGTTATGGTCATTGGTTGTGGTTGATTATTAATGCACCGTTTTACTTCGTCATAATAGTAATTTATTCATTTTTTTCCTCATTTATTTCTGTATACATATTTTTTTCTTCATTTACATGTTCATATCAATTCCTTTCATAGCAAAAGCGCTCCTCACAATTTCTGTAAATTTGGCAGTTTAACGCTACGCGTACCGCCTTGACCGGACTGTGCGGTATCTGTGCAGTTCTGTGTGTAGAGAGGTCGGGCCGTATTCATTATTTCTTGGGGGTGCATAAATTGCTCTAATTATACGTACGCGTGTAATGCGCAAGTTTATTGTGACGGCACTAAACCCATCCCACTCATTGTTCCCCTATTTTCATAATGGTACTGACCCAATGAAATGGCCGATGCTGCTTCTTATTTATTTTTTTAGATTTCTCAATCTCAGATATAGTCTATACATTTTTTTTGTACAGTAAATGATCCCAAATCTCAATGGTATATGAAGTGATAATGTCACGAAGAGCATCACATATTTACATACTTTACTAAAATTAGCTTAATTTCATTGCTAGAATCAAACTCTTCGAAGAAAAGATCTAAAACAAAGACAAAGTCAAGAACACCAATTCGCTCTTTCTCCGTCCACATCTACAGTAGGTTTGATATACATACTACGTTGGGCTGGTACGCGCTGCGCTGCATGTGTACGTACCTGTACTGTACTTATGCATGTTCAGTTATATGTGTATGCATGCATAGCATTACGTACATGTATGCATACACGGCTAGCTGGCACAAAACCCTGGGTCGGGCTTCTAAAATGGGACATGAAGCATGATTTGACATGAAAATTGACGGGGCTAAAAATGATTAAATCAAAATGATCTTTATATGTATGAAAAGCTTACGTATCATATGTCATTGTCTGGGATTGAGGATTTACAAATTTGACACAAAACGCGTTGCTGCAAAGTTGAAGATTGGTATATTGAAAGGCAATCGAGCACAGTGCGACCGATCAATGGACATTATGTATGAGAAAGTAAAAAAAGTTAAATGGATTGTAAAGTTTAACGTCAAAATGACGGAGGTTTTTTTTCAAGTAAGGGCATGGTTTTACATGGAATGTAAAGGAAATGTTTCCTTCTTCTCATATCTCGATTGAGGATATTATACTCAATTTCGATTTTTAATGGTAAAGAAAAGTGTAAAAAGATGTCGAGAATTTTACAATATGTCATGTAATATAAAATGCGCGCGGGTCGGTTGATCTCCCAAAAGGAGCGCGAAGGAATTGATATGCGTTTGTTGTTTAGTCATTCATCGATTTTTTTTTTTTTAAAGCTTTTAAAGTTATTATTTCATCTTTTATCGCGATACTTCAAGAAAAGGTTTCATTCTTACCCGATTTCTTGGCGTACACAGTGTATCGAATCTCTGCCCCTAAGTCGGCGTGTTTGTTGACAGCATCGTGCAGAAGCCAGGTTCCTCTACTAGTCGCCTCCATCTCAACTGTCATAAAATCACCTGCAAAATGAACACCACCTCGTGTCATTAATTTGTATGGGCTTAATATGTCATTAGCCATCAGTGTCATCTGTCACGGTCGCTCATTTACCACACTGGTAGATCGACACAAAACAATAAGCACCACTAGACAAGGAGACTGTTTTTGCAACTGAATTGCTTGGCAAAATTTACCATTTCCGGTCTTGATGACAACCCTTAAACATCGATTAATCTTGCACTAGGTTAATCTTGTACTAGGAACAAATACATAAAGCCTTTGCTTTATCTAACCCATGATAAATACAATTTAGCAAAGAGAGAGCATATGTGTTGCACAAGTAGTTAAAGTTTAGAAATTGGCAAGTGAAATAATGGCATTCATTGAAACCCGTTGCACACGAGGCGTTATGTCGATTACGTAATCACCTGCGCAAATCAGTTCTGTCGAGGCAATAGTCTAAACAATAGGAATGCCCAGCTAAATTTTTGCGTTGTTTATGTTGTAGGCCTACTACACACACTTGTTATACGACTACTCTCTCATATGGTGCGTCAGAGGCCGCGCTGAACAGCCCTACGTCACTTAGGCAAATAACGCCTCGTGTGCAAAAACAATTAATATCAAGAATCCCCAGGAAAATGTATGCAAGAGCTCACCTGGCAGAGTAGCCACACTGTCAAGGTTCTTGATCACTCGCGTCTTCTCTGTGACCGTGTGGCCATGGAAATTGATCGAATGGACATCAGCACCGCCCCCTACGACGATGATATAAAATGTGATGTTGTCACCAACCGCCATGCTTATGTTGAGCGGATGGCCAAAGATGTAACCGTTGATGGCTGGAAAAAAAATAAGTCAGGAATTTCGTATTAATAAGTCAATTAGATTAGCTGCTTTTAAACGTATATCATTTACTGGACAGAAATCGTATCAAACATGTAAAACGATTGTTATCATCTTCGATCGATACAATATACTGATTCCATTGCATGTAGTCACGTTTTTCTATTCTGTTTTATCATATTTAGCATGCATTCCTTTTCAAGCTCTGTATCGAAACACGTGTTATTACTGTAGTTTCTTTAATAAATCATTGGCATTCAAGAAAGTCAGGCATCAAAATAAGCATCATTGCCAAATAAAAGGCACTAAGCCATGGGGTACGCTATAATGCCTCTGTTTTCCCACCTTCTCCTTGATGCGAAATGAGCTCTCGGAAAGGAGCCTGCCCCTACTTCTAGAGTGTTGAAAATGGAATAATTAGAAAGAAAAGACGAGCAAATAGAGAAAGTGTGATGGGAAAGAGGACAGGATAGAAGACGCCTAAACCGCATCATTACATGCCCCCCATCAGCAGCCTAGTTAATTCACAATTCACCCCCCCCTCCGCCCCTGATGAGTGGACGCCCGCTACGCCACGTTCTACAGTTGAACTCACTGAATGCATCGTTGCTGCCTTCAAAGTCTTCTGATTCCTTATCAACCTGATTGGGTTGGTCTGTGAACATCCGGATGTTATCGTCCAAGTACCAGTTGTCATTCTCATCGAAGATGGTGTAGAGTAGAGCGAAGTCGTGGTCGACATCCGTACGCTGTCCCTGGCTGTTGAGGGTATCTTTGCGGCAGACGATGAACGGCGCGATCAGGCCGGAGTTCGTGTCTTTCTTGGTAACGATGCTGGAGTAGTACGGCCACACCACACAGTTAGATTGGCTGTCAGTCGGGCCAGCTTTTTCTAGCATAGTCCATCTGCAAGAGTTTGGTATTTTGTTTTATGTTATTTTGATTGGGGAATGACGAGCATAGCATTCAATTCTGGTGTTATGATAAAATTATGGTAAATCTGTTTATACTAATACGTCTTTTATTGCGAAAAGCCGTCATCAATCCTTAAAGCTCAAATGTGATATATAACATTGTGTTTTTTTTTCAATGTAAAAATCGATTATAAATTGAGAGTAGCAGTGGTTGACCCGGGTAGTTTTTCACGGTTTCTTGTTGTCTTTTACACTTTCATGGAAATTACAAATATTATTTGAACAAAATTAGTTTACTTAATAATTTTACCAACATTTTTTTCTCGTCCTTAAGTTGCTTTTCTATATGACGTGTGATTCGTGTTTAGTACCTGTAAATAGCAGTTTCGCCAGGTTGAACAGGAAGTGGTTCATTGAAGGTCTGACCCATGTACTCCGTGACCTGACCCGGAAGGTTATGTGCGTTGACGGAGTATTGCCTAGTTGCGTTATTCCTGAAGACAATCTTGACAGTCTCGTCCACCTCAGCACGTATGAATGGACCCATTATACCAAGATGTTGGTCCCAGTAACTACGCTTATTAGGAGTCGTAAATGTCTCGTCGGTGTACTGTACGAAACGAACCTTCTTGTATTGTCTGCCGATGTAGGTGGGGCCTTCTTTAACGAAGTAATATCCTTCACTAAATTCACCCAAAAATTATTGACACAAGAAATACTAATGAATGAAAATGTAATGACTTGAATGCTCATCATTGACTATGATGTTAACAAGTAGTAATACATGTTTGAAACCATTAAGTGAACATGGACAACTTTTACTTTGTATCAAACGTTTATTTAGCTTAAGCTTCATGCATGCTACATTTATCTATTAATTTGTTTATTCTATTTAGCCAGACATTGTTTCCCTTCGTTTGAATAGAGGTAAACCAGGCTCGAAATGGCATTTATCCTGTAATCATAAGATAATATAAGATACGATTTTATTTGACTCTATCGATCCCCTTCAGGGGCATGAGAGCACAACATATTTAAAACACAATACAGAAAGATATATAAAACAAAGCAAGATTTGATAATAAAATACATAGACATGATATATACTTTTTTGTAATATGTCTTTCATTAAAACAGTTCGTCCAAAGTTTTCTTAAAGTTCACTTTTTTTGAATATTTGTTAATACTAGCACAAAAGGAACAATTTTTGTTTAATCTGCCTTTACCTGCCATATCTTTAAAAGGTTCATTAGTTAATTGTAATTTCCATAACACTTAAAGTACACAAGTGTACACATTAATTAAAGAGCCTATCAGGCGAACAACTGTGGCAATCTGAATATAATCAAAATGCAAAATAAATACTAATGGCAATGAAGATTTAAGATAAGGATACAAATTTAAACAAGATGGGAAGAAAAAACACATTAATATCATTTTCTCGATTTGGGAGTTACAGTTCATCCTCGAGGATCAACAAACAATACGCTTTTTTTTACAATTTCGTTTAACGAGTTAAATAGCAGCATACCTTTCGGGATCAGACAGGCTCTGATTCCTGATGTAGTCGTACTCCGTGGGTGAGAAGTCCCAGATGACCTCCTCGGCAGCTAGAAAGATTGTCCTCTCCTTCTTCATGGCTTTCTGAGAGTCCAGAGTCCTGTAGCAATCCGATACGGTGTAGTTCACCTCCAGGTCATAGTTGTACACGTTACCGTTGAGGATCCAGGTGCCTATACCAAGGGATTCGATCATAGTTAGATATCAGCCATCCTTGAAGTGTTTATTCAATCGATGGATTGGGCTAGGAAAAGCTTCATGATATATTATTCTACGTATTAGTACACGGAAAATTTACGTTTCATGTATACTGTGAAAAGGTTTGGCAATAATTGCAAACACTTTGCCCGACGTTGTGCCAATAATCAACCCAACAAGTGGGCCACCGTGGTCGGGCAGTTGAAGGGTCATATCTTTGCCCACACTTTGGACAAAATACGAAACAATTATGCAAGTGTGAAGTAGGGTACTTACATTTACCAATACCACTGGTCAAAATATTGCCAAATAGATGGTTGGGTTGACTATTGCCACAACGTTGGGCAAAGTGTTGGAAAAATAGTGCCCAACCTTTTCACAGTGTAGGTGCATTATATCAAAGACATCCTACATAAATTATACTGAAAGACACGGTACATCCACGATCATCATCGAATTACAATCAAGATTACTCCTATGCAAGATTGCAAATATCACGATTTTAGAAGAGGATAAATGGAGAGAGAAAGAGAGAGGGAGAGAGATGTGGTGGTGGTGATGATCTGATTGTGTGTGGGTGTGGGATGGAGTGGGAAAGGCCAAACCTCTCAAGAGTCCACTACGTGTCAAACATACTAATCATTTCTCACCTGGACTTCCAACTGTGAAATCAACTTCTTCCGTTTGACCCGGAACCAATGGCAACGTGTTTGCCCGTCGACCTTTGTACTCGAAGGTCTGGTAGGGGATGTGAAGACCCATGTATGTCTCCTCGTTTCCTATACAAGGTGCATGCCATCTGACATGATCACCCACGCATAGACCAAGGGTCGGGAGGTTCTCGCTCACGTAACCGTTGATAGCTGTCCCGGAGAGGAAGGGGGTTAGAAATTAGCACTAATGCACATTAATACTTCGGTTGAATATGATGGTTTCTGATTATATCATATCAACATTTACTTTACTTGTATTAAAATGAACTGTTGCTGAGCTAGCGCCATGAGCGTCCCTGGACGACGGTGTGTACGCTTTATAAGTTTACACTACTAATATTATTGTTGTTAAATACAACTGGTAGAACGGATATAATCAAATATTAATTTAACACTAGCAATGGGTTGATTTGTTGATTGGGAAATTTAATAACCACGTTGATGATCAATAATTATCATTTATAGATCAACCCACATTCAAAACTGAAAAAAGGAAAATGATCTAAAATTTCATAAAGAACATCGGCTTGCATGTAAGTTATACAGGAGTTATCATGCGGGTTCTGTGTAGTAAGGTTTTTTTCAAACGTCTACCAATATACGTAACATATAGGGACCGACATCTAACATTATCGTTGTTTATATCCCTTCTATGAATATTCATGAGTTTTCCAAATACATGATTGGTCAATTGGTGGTCACGTGATAAAATATAATTTCACTATTTGAAACAAATCTCTGCCAGAGCTCCGAATATTTTCCACTATTTTTTCATGGGCAGAACTGCGCATGCTCTATGAGATTTTCAGGTAGAAAAGCATTGTGACATCACATCATGTTCAGTCAAAAATAATGCGCAATTAGCGCGTCTCATTAAATGCGCGTTAATATAATTGTGCGCAGGTTAAATTGACAAATTCAAACTTATCCAATACCCGGCCCGATGTGGGTGACATATTAAGAATAAAGTTAAAAACCATATGCCAGCCATTCATTAAGTCAAACGTTCGGATCGTAACGAAGAAATATAAAACAAATATACCAAGCATTTAGTTCGTAAGAATAGTGGAAATTATATATCTTCGGAGGGACTGGCAATAGTGACTATTTTTTCCTCGGGGCTTCGCCCCTCGGAAAAAAATAGTACTATGCCAGTCCCTCCTTAGATATATAATTTCCACTATTATTTCTCACAGCTTCGTATATTTGTATATTAATTCTACATACAATCATGGAAATTGCTTTGGGAACTACATTCAAAGCTACTCATGAATATATTTATGGAACCAGTAATATACAGACCTAAAAACATCTGAGTAGTTAGTCTTCATATAATTTTGAGAATGAATTATTTTCCCCTTTCTTTAACCTTAACAAACAAGTTTAGTAACATCATTTGTTGTGGCCTGCACACACACACGAAACAAAAGTGAAAACGGAAAAGTTTTTTTTGCATATTCTGTTTGCAGTAAGAGCTCATTACAACAATTGATATTCATCGGAAGAGGGTCATTATGATCACAATTATCTAATTACTTACTTCTCAATTCCCCGACAGGGAAGTCTGAGTTGTAGCGGACATTTCGATTAAAAGGCCAGTACCAGCTTCTCTCCTCGTTCATGGACAGAATGATAGTCACGACCTCCTGGTCTACACCAGACTGTTATCGTGAGAATGAAGATAATTAATGTTTTTTTTAAACGTAAATACATGAATAGAGATGGGAGAGAGAGAGAGAGAGGGGGGGGGGGGGGAAGAGTAAGAGAGACAATTGAGAAAAGGAAAGAAAGAGAGAGGGGAGGAGAAACAGAGAGAGCTTGGGAAAGGAGAGAGAGAGAGAGAGAGAGAGAGAGCGAGAGAGAGAAAAGGGGGAGAGATAGAGAGAGGCGTAGGTGAAAAGTAGAAGTTGAGATAATAGAAAGAAAGAGAGAGAGAGAGAGAGAGAAAAAAAAAACATGTGCAGCGTTGGAGAAAGAAAGAAATAACGAAAAAGAGGAAAACAAGGAAAGTGAGAGAGTGGAAATAAAAGAAATATAGAAAGTGAGAGAAACAGAGTTGGAAAGACAGAGGCTAGGAAAGAGAGAGAGAGAGAGAGAGATTTAGCGAGACTCCGGCGGGGAGGAAGAGATACATTATTACATCATTACATATAATTTATAAAGACAAAACATATGGGTATACAAAAGTAGTATTCAGATTTTTTGTTCATGATTGGCATACCCCTGTCGGTGATATTATAGGAATCATATTATCGTCATTATACAGTTGTAAAGTGCGGATTTATATGATAGTTATGAACAGTCTCTCGGGGAAATGATGATATATCGTGCTGCATTATCATGATCGTATGAGATGAGACAACTACTAAGGTATACACCAGTTTTGAAAACACCCCCTCTCAAAAAATGAAAGGGGAGCTCTTATTATCAATCATGGGAAAGAATATGTTTTGAATAATAAGTGATGATACAAATTTTGCCGGGAAAACCACCTGATTGATATATTTGGTAAATTATCATATCGATCCGGCCTGGATAGATATCGCGAATGCACTTCAAGATCGAACATTTGGGCATATATATTTCTGCCTTTTTCCACTTGAAATTAGGCTAAATAATTGCAATCTAAACCTCTGAAGGCAATGTTCAAACAATATTTAATGGATATTTTGCACCCAAAACCCTTGAACCGCAATTTAACCACTACCGGTCTATATCTTTAAGTTAGGGGAAGAAATCTGACCTGTGTTCCATTACTGCTCAATTTGCCTGGTTTACAGACGATGAGTGGTCCCACCAACCCAGCGTGGAGGTCGCGATCACCCCCCGCCGTAGAATAGTAGATTCCAGTGATACAGTCTGGATCACTCGCAGTAGGACCGTAGGAAGATGGAATAGTCCAATTGTAGGTGTATCTTCTCTGAGGGGCAACAGAGTCACCGGATACTTGATTCGCTTAAAATATCAATAAGCAGAGATTGTGGTGCAACTTTGTTGTTATAGTCTTTAGATTGGAAGAAAATCATTTCTTTCTAATAGTCAATTTAAATGACGTATTTGTATTAAAGATAATTTTCTATTTTACTCTAATTCAGCTGCTAAGTTTAGCTTGATTTGTAGGCAACCACGCCTACGATAACAACAACAGCCAGGATTAACAGATGAACACTTATAATTATAACAAACATAACTTTTCTTGTGTTGCTATTTTCATTATTACATTCCCTTCGAAAGCTACACGAGGAAAACATAATGATATCCCTCGATATTCTGGTGAACTTTTATTGATTGAATAATGAGTAAACCCAATTTGTGGTGGTGGTTATCTTACCTGACAGCTAAGAAAGCAATAAATGCTTGACTTCTAGTACCCTAGCAGTATAAAACTGTGGATGAAATGTATATCAGAACGGTGTAATTTTGTTCTTAAAGATGTAATGCTGTGTTACATAAACCCTTTGTCACTTCAATTTCTCACCAAACTGGTAACACTCATAATTATAAGTATTAAAATATTGTCGATATATTCATACCTGGGATCCCATCTGCATAAGGATACCCTTCGTTCGCCTTGGTATACATGACGTTATTCGGATGTATGTTGTAAGCCCTGCTGGCACCATTCATGAGCGTGACCCGGATGTTATCCCCTACCTCCGCTCTGATGATTGGACCTATCAACCCCATGTACTGTTCGTCTTGGCTACGCACATTAAACCTCTGGTATGTGGCATCCGTGTACCCGACGAACATGGCCTTACGGAAGATAGGCCCAGATCCAGTGGGTGATTTACTGTTGAGGTTAAAAAGTAGAAACGAAATGCGCTACTTTCTTGTAGGAAATACTGAATCTAATATCGACCTTAGGATCATAAAACATTTATAAAGGTGAACAGACGGAAAGAGGCAGTCGGTTTTGTATGAGTCGGATCACAAATTTGAGCCACCAATCCACCTGATTCCTCAATGATATTGGTTGTGCAATGATAGTGCAAAGAAAATGAAATTGATATACAAACATAATAATTTATCTGCATTGTCGTTCGCCCGAAATCCTACAAACAAAGGAACAACTGACCAATGTTTTTTGTATTAAAGGGATTTCTGCAATTTATATTCTCTATTGTTAATTCATACAGGTGATAGAGACATGGTTAAGTTTTCTAACAGAATTTTAAACAATCATGACAATGGCCAACCTTGTTATGTTCTTGGCTTCAACATCATCATATTATCCGTAGGTCAAAGGGTCATTGCAATGACGACCCTTCGTCATTGCCTTGTTTTCGTTCACATTCTGCCCCATTAATATTCTCCTTTTCCTCCTTTTCCTCCTTATCGTCAGGAAATCGCATTCGTTTTGCACGTAGTGTTTGTGATTCCTAGTTAGGTGCTTTCCTCATGTCCTTTTCCTTTCAAATTTCATAGGCATAGTCTCTAACATCTCATCAAGGTCACTACATTCTTCGATTTTGGAAATCACTTATGCATGACCGTCCAGGCGCCATTTTGTCCGTTTCTGGTCCATTTTAAGGCCTTTATATCTTCCTTCCTATCTCCACTATCCTTTATCCTACAAACTTCTAACAAATTCCTCTAGATAGTCTGAGAGATGTTCTTTCATCTGCGACACATGACTTGACCTTCAAAATGCCATCTTCATACTCGAAATTCAAATCTAAAACCGACTCCGTCAAAAATCTCTCAAGTTCTTGAAAAATGGACCCCTAAATAATCTAAAACTGCCATAACTTTCTCATATAAATTCCGTTTTGTATTTAAATCTCACAGTATCTTCATCTCATAATTGCACATAGCCATGCCAAATTTCACGCTCCAATGGCTTTGCACAACATAAATAGCGCCCTCTAAAGTTCTGGGAATTGGCTTTCTCTCTGTGGCCGTATCTCCATAATGGCTTGGCAAACCCGTACCCTTTTTTGGATTTAGATACTTGAGGATATGCCCTTTCCAGCCATATACAAAATTATATACCCTATCACTGACCAAATTTGAGAAAATTGCCCTCCAAATTCGCCATTTTCACGAAAATTCCGAAATAACTTCAACTTGCTCTAAAATGGCGATCTTTAAACCTAACTCGATGAAACTTGGCAGACACATGTATCCATATACGTGTCAACTGTCTGCCAAGTTTGGTAAATTTTAATAACGTCAGCGCAAAGTTATCGCCAAAAATGATGAATTTGCTATGCATTACGTAATAGCGCCTTTAATGCGTGCAGTACATTGCGTGCAGATGACAATAGTGTCAAACTGACCGCAATGAAGTGCCCTTTCGAATGATACCAAGTATGGTATATGTTTACACAGAAAATTGTGAGTAAATCGCATTTGAACAAGGGTCACTATACGAATTCCGCCCGATTATAACACTTATCGGCCATGACGTCATTTTTTTCAGACTACTTTTCGCCCCCTAAACATCCTTTTTTTTCCTTGAAAATTTGCAATGACATTCCGAGATGCAATACGCAGGGCACCTCGTGACCGGATTTTTGGAATTAGTCAAGGGGGCCATTTAAGACGCCATTTTGTCCTTTAAATCTATTTTACATCACATGTTTCGATTGGATTATCATAGAAATAAAGAGAGTAGTTTACAATAACAACCATGAAATTTTCTTTCCAATGATACCATATACGGCCCATAAAGAGACATAAATAGAGAGAGAAAAAACAATTTAACTCCGGTCATAATACAGATCCTGTACGTTTTCCGCCCATGCATTACACGCATTGTCTATGGGGCAAATCGGGTTCACGCTTTTGACCCCTAGAACGATCTTGATTGCAATGACGAACATGCAACTAATCCCATTTGTTTTTTGCACGCAGTGCTTGCGAGCCCTTTCTAGGTTCTTTCCCCTATCCCAATTTCTTTCAAACATCGTAGGCATAGTCACTACCATCCCATCAAGGTCACTATTGAGGCCTTTCTTTCGCCCTACCTGTCTCCAATATTACAGAAGCTAAAGACTTCGTACAAATTGCTCTGGATAGTCCGAGAGAAGCTCTTTTGTTCGACACGTAGAAACACGGCGTCATTGCACGCACATCGTTGTGACACGATTGCATTTCTAGTATTTGCAATGACGAACCTTCGTCATTGCCTTGTTTTCGTTCACATTATTAATTGCAATGACGACCTTCGTCATTGCCTTGTTTTCGTTCACATTCTGCCCCATTAATTGCAATGACGAACCTTCGTCATTGCCTTGTTTTCGTTCACATTCTTCTTATTAATATTCTTACTTCTTCTTCCTCTTCTTCTTGTCGTCCGGAATCCCATTCGTTTTGCACGTAGTGCTTGTTATTCCTAGTTAGGTGCTTTCCTCATGTCCTTTTCCTTTCAAATTTCATAGGCATAGTCTCTAACATCTCATCAAGGTCACTACATTCTTCGATTCTCGAAATCACTCATGCATAACCGTCCAGGCGCCATTTTGTCCGTTTCTGGTCCATTTTAAGGCCTTTCTTTCTTTCTTCCTGTCTCCACTATCCTAGATCCTACATCCTTCTAACAAATTCCTCTAGATAGTCTAAGAGATGTTCTTTCATCTGCGACGTATAATTTGACCTTCAAAATGCCATCTTCGTACTCAATATTCAAATCTGAAACCGACTCCATCAAAAATCTCTCAAATTCTCGAAAATTTGACCCCTAAATAATCTAAAACTGCCATAACTTTCTCATATAAATTTCGTTTTGTATTTAAATTTAACAGTATCTTTATCTCATAATTGCACATAGCCATGCCAAATTTCACGCTCCAATGGCTTTGCACAACATAAATAGCGCCCTCTAAAGTTCTGGGAATTGGCTTTCTCTCTGTGGCCGTATCTCCATAATGGCTTGGCAAACCCGTACCCTTTTTTGGATTTAGATACTTGAAGATATGCCCTTTCCAGCCATATACAAAATTATATACCCTATCACTGACCAAATTTGAGAAAATTGCCCTCCAAATTCGCCATTTTCAAGAAAATTGAGTAATAACTTCAACTTGCTCTAAACCGGCGATCTTTATACCTACATCAATGAAGCTTGGCAGACACATGTATCCATATACGTGACAACTGTCTGCTAAGTTTAGTAAATTGTAATGCCCTCTTTGCCAAGTTATCGCCAAAAATGATGAATTTACTATGCTTTGCGTAATAGCGCGTTTGATGCGTGCAGTACGTTTTTGCGCAGATGACAATGGTTTCAAACTGACCGCACTGAAGTGCCCTTTCGAATGATACCAAGTATGGTATATGTTCACGCAGAAAATTGTGAGTAAATCGCATTTGAACAAGGGTCACTATACGAATTCCGCCGAGTTTCCGCCCTATTATAACACGTTTCGGCCATGACGTCATTTTGTAAGACTGTTTAATTCGGTTGTGTTAGTATGGGCGGCCGTTCGTGCCAAAGCACGCGTCGCAACATGTTCACCATGCACCAAGTCCTATTGGTTTTGCACGCAGTGCTTGCGAGCCCTTTCTAGATCCCTTCCTCTACTCCAATTCCCTTCAAAATTCGTAGGCGTAGTCTCTAGCATTCCTTCAAGGTCACTAAATTCTTCGTTCTCCGGAAACCCTCATGCGTGACCGTCCAGGCACCATTTTTCCGTTTCGGGCCGTTTTGGTGACCTTTCTTTCGCCCTAACTATCTCCACTATCACAGAAGCTACAGACTTCTTACATATTGCTCTGGATAGTCCGAGAGTAGCTCCTTCGTTTGACTTGTAGAAACATGGCGTCATTGCACGCACATCGTTGTGACACGATTGCATTTCTAGTATTCTTACTTCTTTGCAATGACGAACCTTCGTCATTGCCTTGTTTTCGTTCACATTCTGCCCCATTCTGCATTAATATTCTCCTTTTCCTTTTCCTTTTCCTTATCCTTATCCTTATCGTCCGGAAATCGCATTCGTTTTGCACGTAGTGTTTGTTATTCCTAGTTAGGTGCTTTCCTCATGTCCTTTTCCTTTCAAATTTCATAGGCATAGTCTCTAACATCTCATCAAGGTCACTACATTCTTCGATTTTCGAAATCACTCATGCATGACCGTCCAGGCGCCATTTTGTCCGTTTCTGGTCCATTTTAAGGCCTTTATATCTTCCTTCCTATCTCCACTATCCTAGATCCTACAAACTTCTAACAAATTCCTCTAGATAGTCTGAGAGATGTTCTTTCATCTGCGACGTATGACTTGACCTTCAAAATGCCATCTTCATACTCGAAATTCAAATCTAAAACCGACTCCGTCAAAAATCTCTCAAGTTCTTGAAAAATGGACCCCTAAATAATCTAAAACTGCCATAACTTTCTCATATAACTTCCGTTTTGTATTTAAATCTCACAGTATCTTTATCTCATAATTGCACATAGCCATGCCAAATTTCACGCTCCAATGGCTTTGCACAACATAAATAGCGCCCTCTAAAGTTCTGGGAATTGGCTTTCTCTCTGTGGCCGTATCTCCATAATGGCTTGGCAAACCCGTACCCTTTTTTGGATTTAGATACTTGAAGATATGCCCTTTCCAGCCATATACAAAATTATATACCCTATCACTGACTGACTTTCAGAAAAATGCCCTCCAAATTCGCCATTTTCAAGAAAATTCTAAAATAACTTCAGCTTGCTCTAAACCGGCGATCTTTATACCTACATCGATGAAACTTGGCAGACATATGTATCCATATACGTGACAACTGTTTACCAAGTTTGGTAAAATTCGAATATGTCAGCGCAAAGTAATCGCCAAAAATGATGAATTTACTATGCATTACATAATAGCGCGTTTAATGCGTGCAATACATTGCGCGCAGATGACAATGGTGTCAAACTGACCGCAATGAAGTGCCCTTTCGGATGATACCAAGTATTATATATGTTCACACAGAAAATTGTGAGTAAATCGCATTTGAACAAAGATCACTACACGAATTCCGCCGAGTTTCCGCCCGAACCTAACACGTTTCGGCTATGACGTCATTTTTTCAGACTGCTTTTCGCCCCTTAAACGTCCTTTTTTTTCCTTGAAAATTTGCAGTGACATGCCGAGTTCCAATACGCAGGGCACCTCTTGGCCGGATTTTTGAAATTGGTCAAGGGGGCCATTTAAGACGCCATTTTGTCCTATAAATCTATTTTACATCACGTGTTTCGATAGGATTATCATAGAAAAAAAGAGAGTGGTTTACAATAACAACCATGAAATTCTCTTTTTAATGATACCAAATACGGCCCATAAAAAGACGTAAAGAGAGAGAGAAAAAACAATTTAACTCCGGCCATAATACAGATCCTGCACGTTTTCCGCCCATTCATTACACGCATTGTCTATGGGGCATATCGGGTTCACGCTTTTGGCCCCCAGAACGAACTTGATTGCAATGTCAAACATGCACCAAATCCCATTGGTTTGTGCACGCAGTGCTTGCGAGCCCTTTCTAGGTTCTTTCCCCTATCCCAATTTCTTTCAAACTTCGTAGGCATAGTAGTATAGTACCATCCCATCAAGGTCACTGTTGATGCCTTTCTTTGGCCCTACCTATCTCCAATATCACAGAAGCTACAGACTTCGTGCAAATTGCTCTGGATAGTCCTAGAGAAGCTCTTTCGTTTGACACGTAGAAACACGGCGTCATTGCACGCACATCGTTCTGACACGATTGCATTTCTAGTATTCCTGTTTGTTATTCTCATCTCGAACATTTTTTAATCATGTTAAGGTAAGAGCGTATGTTACCTGGCAAAGGGGGCGTAGTTCCAGTCAACTTCTTGAATGGCGATGAAGTGCTCTACCAACTTCCCTGTGGTAGTACCACCCCCGGATCCTCCAGTCGTACCACCCCCGGACCCTCCAGTCGTACCACAGTCTGATCGAACATTGTACAAGGCACTGCCACCATCTGAATAATACACAGGATTCACAAGGTTGGACAGGAGTAATATTAGACGCCATTCAAATAACAAATGATCAACATGAAATAATATAACGTAGATAGTTTTATTAAAAATACGTTAACATTAACGCACTCTGGTCTTCGACAGATATAGAGTAGTGGGAGATAGCCTCTGTGAGTCTGCGACGGTCAGTGGAATACCCATAATTATATTGGGGTAATCCTGTTTCTTTGGGACCAATTTAACAAATTCAAGATTTAATTAAATTGATTTTTCTGCTTCATGGGGTATTAATGAATTAATCTTTAATAAATTGCCAATTTGCTCACAAGCGGTACAACAGCACACCTGCTGAAATAAAATTGAAAACGTGCATCACGGACGAAGCATAAACTCATTAAATATTACGTTTTTAACCTTTAAGAGATGTTGCTTTTTTTTACTCGCCTATGTTGATGTCTTTTTTATTTCACATTTTAAACTTACAAATCGATAGAATTCAGTCAAATTTTCGAATGAACTTCAGCAATTTCTTCGTTAAGTCATCATTTCGTTTTTGTTGTGCTTTTCTTTTCTGTTTCAACAGGATCTGCGGTCAATGGATGTTAAGTTGTGAATTTGAAATTTCTCATTCGGTAAAGTTCCACGATTCCTTCTCCGCCCCGCCCCCCCCCCCCCCCCCTCTCTCTCTCTCTCCCGTTTCTCTCTCTCACTCTCTCTCTCTCTCTCTCTCTTTCTCTCTCTCTCTCTCTTTCACTTTATCTCCTTCTATCACATCTATATACTCACTTAAAGCATCAGTTGTAGAAAGAGATGATAGCAGCCAGACTCCAGGGTTCATGGCTTCCATGGTTACCACATTCACTGGGCCAGGGATGATGGGAATGTTGTCTGCTCTCTTTCCATCGAGTTCCTAAACGAGAAAATATAATGTACAATCATGGAATTATAATCAAAGTTTGGAGTCATTCGAGAACACGATCAGAAAGTTTTTCAAGAATGAAGGTCATGATAGTACTGATGTAGTGTGAACCCATTATTTATTATCAATGTTATGGTATTGACTTACCGGTGATAATTCCAACATTATAGAAGAAAATAGTATATTAACAAAGGAAATATTATAAGTTCATGACATGGATCCTAATCAAATCATTTGTTGAGAGCGTGCACGTGACCAGGCATTTATTTTGCCTAACGCGTAATTTGGATAATGACCGGTCATTAGTAAAATCATGTTATAAAACATCATTTTATGAAACAAATAAAACACAATCTTATGAAACAAATATACACATCATTTTGTTCGGGCATTAATAAAATTACCCTCACTCGGTACCTTCAAAACAGTCCAAACACCCTCGGCTACCGCATCGGGCGTGTTAGACTTTTCCAAAGGTACCTTGTGTGAGTAATTCTTACTAATGCCCTTACTGCTGTGTATTACTTGCATACTATCTAACATACCAGCGGATTCCCATTGAAGAACACGCTATGGATACCCGTCTCTCCTCCGAAGTTGAATATGAACCATCTTATCTGATCGCCTTGGCAAATCTCCAACCCTGGCAGGTTACCATACGCATAGCCGTTGACAGCGTACATCAAATTGCTTCCTATGAAATCTTTGGAGTCTAAATCAAAGAAATGGAAAATAAAACAAATTATCCACAAATACACAAAGACAAAAACAATATTAAGAAATATCTGTTTAATTAAGCTTATAATTGAGTACCATCACCTATCATGTCTGTCCCTTATATATTGCACTTTAGTATATTATCATAGTTTGCACAAGCTGCGCCTTGAGCATTTGATTGTCAAGTGGATTTTGCGCCATACAAACCTTGTATTAATGTTATTATTATGATTATTTATTTAACAACAACAATCAGCATAAGACAGTAGCCCTCTGCGTCACCACAAACAATGTGCAAAAATAAGAGTGACATATTAATACCCCGATATTCTCGGTATACGGTTATTAACCGTAACATTTCTAACGACTAGCAACTTTAATAGTGAAACCATGTGTTAGGAGCCAAAAGGGTGTTATTCAAATAAAAACCCGAAGTTAACGTCATTCTGGGTCTGAACAGAATACACTACTATTATAACTGATTATTTGAAATGATCCAAAGAAGAAACTGTCATCATTTTGTTTGGTTAATGAGTATAAATAATGGAAGATCATTGTTGCTTTGATCATGTCAACGTGCGTTGAGCTTAATGACACCTCACTGTTCATTTGTCATCTTCATTATCTTTATGGGAAGTTACTAGAAGAGATCTGGTGGGTGTTTCACAAAGATCCTAAGTCGAACTTCACTCTAAGTTGGACTTAAACATTATGGAGAGCCATCTGTAGCCTTAAAATAAAATATAAACAAAAGCAAAAATTCAAGTATTTTAGACTTTTTATGAATTCCAAATGAAGATCATGAAATATCCTCAATAATAAACAATATAAATGATTTGAATCCACATTTTATGCCTTTTAAAATAATATTTTCAAAGATCCTTACAGCTTTCCATAATTTTTAAGTCCAACTTAGAGATAGGTTCAACTTATGATTTTTGCGAAACACCACTGGTATGATACCTTTCATAGCTGGTGTAACTCCTGATGCATATGTCCTGATGTTCTCATCAATATACCAGCTCTGGTTTTCATCGATATGGCCGTAGTTGAGAACTATATCCTTGTCAGTACTAGCCAAGAACCCTTCAAAATAAAAAGAAAAACAACCACATATAATTTGAGCAGGATGAGTAACTTGCAAAAGATATGATAATGACAATAATAATAATAATGATAATAATTTTTGATTCTTGTTTAGCGCTCATATTTGTCAGAATTGACACTCCTGGCGCTCTGCCTTTATTAGCTCGGCATTTTATGAGCAACCCTGATAAAAAGCATTTTCTCGTGTCATGAAATTAATGATAATAATAATGATTTTTTTTTTAGCGCTCATGTCTGCAGTCATGTCTGCATGTCACACGAAATAAAGAGAGAAAGAAAAGAAAAAGAAAGAAAAGCGGAATAAAAAGGTAAACCTTTCGGCTGCCATCAGAGCATGAACTAATATTGCATCTAATTTTTCAATACAACTATTTTCTACTTTTATTTTGTAACATGTTGTGAAGTCGTATACTACAATGAATTAAATTACAAATTACAAACCTTGATGCCAGGTCCCAATGAGCATTTGTTAAAATGGGTTTGATTTAAGTCTTGGCTAAAGCTAAGGCAATTAACTGGATATCACTCATTTAAATTGTATGATTTAATTTTCGAAAGTTTTGTCAATTGTCCTGAAGTGTTCGAATACACGACCCTGATGAATAAGTAACACATCCGCACCTTGTCTGCAGATGATCGTTACACCAACCAGTCCAGCGTTCTGGTCTTGAGAAGGGAAGCGATGTGAGGTGTATTGCCATCCAATACAGTTCTCAGTTTGCTGTTGCTTAGGCCCTGCTTTCCCGGTGTTCCAGCGATAGATGAATGTGGTGTTCGGCTGCACGGTGTCATCTGCTTTCTGGTTCCCAGAGGTTCCATCATTGTACAGTGCACCTGTCGGGGATAAAGATCAGTACCATGATGAATGCTTTGGTCAATTTTCAATTTGATTATAATCATTAACAAAACAAAAAAAACTGATTTTCCGCAGAGAAAAGGCTTATTACAAGAAGCAAACCTTGTGAAAATAAAATATTACATGTATCACAGTTTTTCTTTCAATTTAAGTCGGATCTTTGATTTCTCTCCGATAACGGCCGAAGATGGCAGCTTAGTTGGAGAGACATAATAAAGACATCTGGGTCTTAAACACAACTTCGTGAGAGTCAATGGTCACGGTGAGAGCGTACGACATGGTCTAGGTAGAGAAAACTCGACAGGGAGTGTATATGGTGCACAAATTCATTACGCGAGTAGCTGATGACAGGGATAATAATAATACCAATAATACATTCAGATTAATTATTTCTTATTAACTCTTTATCATTACTATTTTATCCCCCCTTTTTTTGAGGGGGAGGGGGAGGGGGGGGGGGGGAGAGTGAGGGGGTAGTAATACCGGAGCAAAGTACAACATAAATTACATACCTTCTGCAGATTTAGTATACCCCAGACCTCCGGGATTAATAGAGTAAGGACGAGAAGCCATATTCCGGAAGTGAACGATGACCTTGTCTCCGACCTCTGCCTTAATGACCGGTCCCATCATGCCTAGCCAGACCGGTCGAGGTGACCGCTCGGTAAAGGTAGCATCGGTGTATTCATGAAACAGAGCCTTCTTGTAAACGCGACCGATGCGCGTTGCGCTACGGACCATCTTGTCCGTTTCTTCACTATAAGAGAAGGGAGAAAAATACATTTCTATAATCTGCGTCCTATCCGAGGGGCTATCGGGCTTACAGGTCATCTACAGTTTTGATAAGCCCTCAAATTTATTTCAGTGTAGATAAAACATGGGCAAATACTAGAGATACGAAGACGGTTTTAAGTTGTTTCCTTCTCAAGTGAAATGGTAAAGAAATGAGAGGTAGAAGCTAATCTTAACACCTTCAAGGGACTCCTTGCAAATACACTGTTGGTCATAAAGGAGGAATAATAATTTTTACCACAATTTATGGACTGATTTGGGCAATGATTTATTCCTAATAGATTTAAATGATAGTATACATTCTCAGATTTTATTGAATAATAATTTGCGAGTGTTTGTTTTGCGTGACTGCTAAAAAAAGCATGTGTGTGCTACTATGCTATTTAAACCAATTAGGAGACATACGTCCTTAAGTCATAAATGGCAGTCATGAGGATTATTGCCTCACAAAAAGGCACTGATATAGGCTGATCGACAAGATTTTTATTCTTGGGCCTCACAGTAACGAGGCCATTGCTTAGCCACTGAATCATGACTGTACGCAGCGGGCGCTAGGGTACGTCACCGACCCAAAAATACAGAAAAAAACACTTCAGTGGCTAAGCAATAGCCTCATTAATGTGAGCCCCCATGATCAAAACCGTGTCGATGTGCTATATTAGTGCACTTTTATGAGTCATTAATCCTCATTGTATAAGTTTATTTTACTAAATCCATAATTGATATGTTATTTGTATATACATTTGAAATTAATTAGTTATCACCCTTTAGTCTTATTGGCTGCCCGTGTCGGGGTTGCCCGTGTCGGGCCTTTTGACCTCAGATGCTAGAGCTTCTGTGAATAATGTGCTGACTGGGCTAGTCCCTTAAATTGTCAGTGAACGGAGCAACTGGAGGGCACTGGGCCCCATTGGGCAGAGCTGAGGATTGAAATGGGTTATACAAAAATATTGCAAAAGATATATTGCAAAATTATTTACTTTACTTGTATCAAAGAGAACTGTTGCTGAGCTAGCGCCATGAGCGTCCCTGGACGGTGTGTGCGCTCTATAAGTTTACACTATTATTATTATTAGTAGTAGTAGTAGTATTACTGTTAGTTAATACTTAAGGACGTAGGTCCCCTACTCGATTAGCATAGTAGCACACACATGCTTTAGCAGTCATGCAAAGCAAACACTCACAATTATTATTCAATCAAATCTGAGAATTTATACTATGATCTAGATCTATTAGGAATAAATTATTGTCAAAATCATTCAACAAATTGAGGTAAAAATAATTATTCCACCATTATGACCGACAGCGTATTTAAACTGCAATTCACCAGAAATCATGAATAGACTATTACATGTATTCGTACATTTATGTGTTGATGCAAGAATTACAACATGAGACAAGTAACATTTGTTTTCTGATTTCTTTTTGTATTGCTATCAAAACTTTACATGAGTTTTAAAGAGGTCACAAGATGAACACATTTTCACAACAACTCTGTTGTTTGCTTGGTTGTTGGTTTGTTTTGAGCGAAAACTCGACGTCTATATCACATTTTCAAGAGAGGGATGAGTCCATAACTTTTATAACTAAGCAAATATATGACACTGGCCAACGCCCCAATAATATGACCTCATAAGCAAGATAAGGTGTTGACATGCTATACTAATAGTGTTAAAGATCGCACATAATTATGAGAGGATTAACTAGTTTGCATTTTACTTGAAACTGTGATATTGGCTGAGAAGTACTTAGCTTTATATGATATGAAGTGCAACAGTAACTCGACACTTTTTTCAGGAATGTTACGAGTGGTGTGCTGTCTACTATCATTAAGAAGTTCTTGTAGGATATATATTTATTCTCATTTTAGGAAAACAAACTGTATATAGATTCACGTACATATTGGAGACATTGAAGTGTTAAAAGTTCTTTTCGTTCAAAAATAAATAGCTCTTTACATCTTCAAACAATTTACACCAATTCATTCCAAATAGATCACAACTTAATGTAAACATATATGTTCTATACCAACATGATAATAAAATGGGGCTTATTAAACGCGTTATGTTGGTCTCATAATAATCATCTTAATTGATATTATACATTTTTTATGTAAGTTCCATTGCACTTTGGTGTAGCTAGGCCTAACAACTCTCCTGCCACATGCTAAGGCTAGGATACATTATATAGTTGACCTAATCCTTTAATCACATATGCTGCATCTAATCCATCGTGTAAGTGACAGGGCAAGCTTTGGAGATTAGACCTTCATCATCTCTCATCTCGAATGATTCACATACACCTGTTAACATCTGAAAGCTACGATCAGCCTGCTTCGAGGAAGAATGATTCATCTGACAATATAATCGCCCCTGTGGTTTTATTTTCCTTCTTTTTGACCGGGACTCCTTTAAAGGCCTAGAACAGTTTTGACGATCTCAAAGTAAAGAACGGAATTTCATTTTTTGTAAATAGAAACTTTGCAGTTACTTAGGGACAGCTACTGATGTATCTGTAGTTTCTCTATTTTTCTTGCCCAGGACTACTTTTAATGTCTAGAGTTCCGATAATCAAATTAAAAAATACCTTGTCATATTTTCCATGAATTAATATAATTATGCAAAGTTAACAGTTAATTTAGTCCTAAACAACATGCCCAATTAGCAGAAGGCTTACAAAATCGTAATTCTAAGTTTTGATTTTGGAAGTATACGTGAAACCAAAGAAAGCCTGGATAAACTAACGATATTTCCATGATAAAAGCTATTCGGATAATGAAACTGATCATTCCAGAAAAAAAAGGATTATCGAATGTATTTTTGATTACACAGAAGAAGTGCTGTTCTGTATCGAAATAAACATACCTAGAATCACAATCATCACTGAGGAATATCATTTGAATTTAGGACACTGTATCAAGGCGTGGCTAAAAGCTAGATTTTCTATGCGACGGTCTTTCGTTGCTTATTATTCAAAAAAGGTACAAGTTTTATATAAATTATCTAACTAGTTCGGAAAATTAAAGAAACTTTTATGAGCAGTATTTTGTTTAAAATGTATGCTTTATGTTTGATATTAATTTCCCGTCAATGACTTAACGCAAAAACCATTTACCACCATTTGGGGGGGGGGGTTACTAACGTATTTGGCTGGAATGCAGCTCCTGTTATATTATTCATCCCACTTGGCGCATAATCCCACTCCTCCTCCACCGCTGCGATGTAATAGACACGGTCCACTGCGCATGCTCCTTGAAACATGCAGCCAATCAGAACCAACGCTGCGATGATGCGCACGGCACGTGGCGCCATGATGAACTAGTTTTACACCTGTATTCAGAAGAAAAAAAAGATAATAAAGTTAATTTGATTTTTTTTTTTAATCCGATTTTGCAACTGAAAGTTTTAACAGCTCATTTATTGATACAATTTGAATGAAAAGCAGAATACAGTCTTATACACAACAAAAGCAAAGAAAAAATATGCTGCTCGTTTCAGGATATTACCCATATCAAAGAAAACAATAATGAGACTCGAAAACTACTAGTAGCAGATGAACATGGAGAGAACCTCAATATACTACACTGTTGCCAATAAAGTTGGACACCTATTTTATATCTTTCCATGAAATGATTGTGACAGTGTGATTCTTCTTGATAGACACAATTTATATTTTATGTTCTCAGAATTCGATTGTTATTTCTGAAATAATATTCACAGGAACTGACCAATGAATTCATGTAAAAAAGGTAAACAAAAGTTGATTTCAATGTTATGGGCATCAGTGCTCATTAGAGCTGACAATGAACGTGTGCAACAACTAAAAATCATTATTCAGTTTATATAGAATATTCATTCAAATACTGCGAATGTTCATCCTGTTATTAAGAACTTATTTCTCTGTCTTTTCCTCTCTCGCCATGTTCCCGATCTTTATTTTATAAGAAATTCCGGAACTCAATTTCCTAAATTACACAGATCGATTGCTTTAGGTTCTTTCTTATAGGGAACTTCCACACAAGAAACATGATTAATACCCCCCTAGTAACACTAAGGAGACTACTCAGAAGTTTCGTTTTCGCATTGAATTTACAAAATCAAGCATGGTAGTATATAATGACATCCTATGTTTTATGATGACGTAAAGTATAATACGCTTCACATGTATGTACCATTGTAAAACAGAGCACAGAAAATACGCGCAAGTCCTTTGTTGCTCGCGATTGCTATTAATGTACACCACAAAAAAACACCGTGGCAACTTTTTTTTGTGGCGGTTTAACGCGCCATATCTATACAAGCTTTTATAAGTATATAGTCAAGATTTCAAGACCAAAATCTGATACTCTTATGAAGTGT
Organism: Strongylocentrotus droebachiensis; assembly: GCA_035222895.1. NCBI lineage: Eukaryota > Metazoa > Echinodermata > Echinoidea > Camarodonta > Strongylocentrotidae > Strongylocentrotus > Strongylocentrotus droebachiensis. The sequence continues at coordinate 23,310 of JAVYIG010013104.1, read as the reverse complement.
TGAACTCGTCATTAACGCTGGTAGTAAGTACATTAGAACGTGATAATAAACAAGCATCATGTTACATCGTCAGATAAAATCTCATGAAAGTTATCGCTACTCTTGACTTCAGGAGACGGATCTGCAATACGATCCTCTCATTTCTGCATCCTCCTATATGTGATAGTGCATATAGATTGTTTAGCATTGTGAGTCTTTAAAATGGCCCTTGGTTAACATTTAAAAAGAAAAAAAAAAACAATGAGAGGAATGACTTGTTAAATCGTTGGGATAGATATTGACCGAGGACATATACCAAAAGACTACATTACAGATAAAGTCCAACTTCAACTTTGGATAACAAGTTTAAATGAGGCTGATGCCACAACAGGAATCTACTCGGAGTGCTCCTGTAATCGGATTATGATAATTGTTCTAAATGCCTCAGTCACAACACAAAAACCAACTCCCCAGCACCGACTCTAAAACCGACTGGTTCTTGTCATTGAGAGTTATGTAAATATTTATATCGCTCTGATTTTTTTTTGTCTGTGTCAGTCTTGTAAGTGTGACTGGGGCACATTAATCCCGCAGTGGGGAAGCTCCGGTCAATCCGCCATACCGTCAGCGACCCGACCTTAAAATTACCGATTATCTGCCTCTCCTGGTTATTTTATTGCTTGATTTAGTCTTTTTTTGGTCTGGTGTCGGTGTCATTGGTGAATACAAGGCACTGTCGAAGCTTCGTTATTAATGATTCATACACAATACAACGGCAAACATTTCACCCTTTATAACCTACTATTCAATACAATTAATTTCGACGTCTTTACAAAGAATCGATTATATAATGTGATGCTTTTTGTATATTTCATAATTATGTTCTAATTTTGTCAATTATGTGAATTCTATTATGTGAAAATGTGAAACAAAATTAACTTGAAACTTGAACTTGAACAAGGGCAAACCTACTACAAACCGATTCTTGGCCATTCGTGGTAATGTATAGTATTTTGTCAGTCTGTCGTCGGTTTTCTGTTAGGTTTGTTCGGTTTTGTTGTCGGTCTCGTTAGTCTGACCGGGGTTTTAGTGTAAAATGATCATCATTAAGATCCTGATGTGCGGCTGAAAAGGATGTGCCAATCAGAAATATGATTTACAAGGACACATTGACCTTTAGACCGGGGGGGGGGGGGTATGATAATTATTATAGTGTGGGCCTTGTCTATGATGAGATGACAACGGTCTATGGTGCTGAGGATGTTTTCGCAAATGTCCATGATTGTTAATGACATCCTGGTTACCTATATCTTTAAACACAAGCATTCAGTTTCCTGGGAAAGGTGTTTTCTCAAAGTCCATACGAATTAAGGGTGAGCAAACATAGACCTCGGGTAACATATCTGTCAATCAGTTAGTTTTCTAGCAAGGAGATTTTTTAAAGTTCTTATCTAACCATGCCCCCCCCCTCACAATAAAAACAAATCGCGCGATTTGTTAATTGCATGTTTATAAAGCCTTAATTTATGCCCATTGTAAAGTAAGACGACTTTAATATCCGATTGAACTATATGTCATCTATTAAAAAGAGATCAATGGAGCAAATAGAATATAAGTACAGAAAACATATCAAAATGCAGGTAGCGACTTGACTTTTGAATCTTTGTACCGGATTTGAGGTTTTCAATACTGAGAACTCTGATTGAAGTGTACCTTGTACCAGCAAGTACCTACATGATATGAATTCACCGCCATCATTGTACAACAGGGATGAAAGAAGTTTTTACCACGAATTGTTGTCAAGAGCAAACAACGTTCTTAACTCGGGTATCATTTGATATGTAGACAAACATAATGCAAATAACTTCTTTACGAATCTACCAGTGGGAGTCGAGAATAATCACAATGCTTGTTTTTTGTTTGGCAAATGTGCAATGCTAATAGACATATTAAACTAGATTAAGGAGGGCAGGAGCGGTTCCTGGGGGGGGGGGGAGGAGTGGTTAACAATTGAATGGTACCTTGACCTAAACAGAGCACATCTTTGTACGTAATATTAAAACACGGTGAGGTAATGTTGAAGATTTATTATATTCTTCTCAAGACCCCCCCCCCCCCCCGAAAATGTAATACAATTCAATTCAATTTAATTCAAATGTTATTGATTATAATAGAAACAAATAGGATCATTGTCATTTATCTTTCAAATCTAGACATAACAAATGTATACAAGAGCCGCTTATCCCGCGAAAAACAGACCCCTCCCAAAGAACTACTCCTGCGTACTCGTCTTGGAACAGATAATCCTGATTTATTAAAAATGTTGATGTTGCATGACCTACAAAATTTACTGGATGCAACTAGATGCAGCCATAATTAGCAAGTTAGAATAAATAGGTCAATTATATTACTGATACTATGAGAGGTAATGAGACTTTCTGAACCTTTTTGTTCCGGGCTCTATTGTTTGACAAAATGCGAGGTGAGACGATTCGATGCAACGCTTTGGGAAAAAGGAGACAGATTGAAATGTTCCATATGCCAAACGAATTCTTACGTTGACACAATCAGTTATAGTAGTCCATGCATATAACATTTTGAGTAAACTTACAACGCTCTTAAATATATATTCTTTATTCATAAAAGAAAAATGCAAGTTTTAGTTGTATCACATAATCATCGTGGTAGTCAATGACTGATTCCGTGACAGACATCACCATAAGCCCATCGTCTTTGACACGTTTAATTACCATACGTACATGTTAAATCATTATCACACCACCACTCACTGAATGAGGGAAGGCATCAAATATTATATTATTGTTAAACACACTAAACAGTGTAACACACAGAGAATTATCTTTGGCAGTCCCTGTATTAAAGTCCTCATGTAGATACAACAAAATATAATCCTCAACACATGAACTAAAATAATAAAAGATGATTAATTCCTTATTTGAAAAGCAGGACGGATTTAGCCAGGAGAAGGAAACCTGTTTTTTCCCACACCCGAAAAGTGTTTTTTTTTACCGGAGGAGGATTTTCCGTTTATTCCACTCCGTTTTCCTGTTTTGTGGATATGACAATAATTGACCAATCATCGGCTGTCTGTAAGAAGACCGCTACTGCCATGAACAAGGTCTTATGTCCTTCTTGCAAACATTTCTGACACCACTTCGTAATTGCCACTTAACAATTTTCCTTCAACAACTTGTATAAAGGAAGGCCCTAGGTTATTTCAATTTCAATTTAATTCTTATGGACTTTGAGAAAACACCTTTTCCAGGAAACTGAATGCTTGTTTTTAAAGATATAGGTAACCAGGATGGCAATTTGTGAAAACATCCTCAGCTCCATAGACCGTTGTCCTCTCATCATACACATCGCCCACACACATCCTCGTCACCTGCACATCAGGAACTTGAGGGTGAAGATTGTACACTAATACCCCGGTCAGACAAACGAGACCGACAACAAAACCGAACAAACCTAACACACGACCGATGACAGACCGAACAAAATACTACATTACATGGCCAAGAATCGGTTTATAGTCGGTTTGCCCTTATTCAAGTTCAAGTTTCATGTTTATTTTGTTTCACATTTTGCAAAAAAAGAATTCACATAATTGACAAAATTAGAACATACTATGAAATATACTAAAAGTATCACATTATATAATCAGTTCTTTGTAAAGACGTCGAAATTAATTGTCTTGAATAGTAAGTTATACAGGGTGAAATGTTTGCCGTTGTAACTGATGTATGACTCATTAATAACAAAGCTTCGACAATGCCTTGTATTCATAGTAACACCAATGATACCGACACCAGACTGACAAAAAGACCAAATCAAGCAATAAAATAACCAGGAGGGGCAGATAACCGGTAATTTTAAGGTCGGATCGGTGACGGTATGGCGGATTGACCGGAGCTTCCCCATTGCGGAATTATTTTGCCCCATTCACACCTACACGACTGACACCAGACACACTAAAAACAGAGCGACGTCAATAACTACATAAGCCGCTTAGCCCGCGAAAAACAGACCCCCTCAAAATAGGAGATATTCCCAAAGAACTACTCCTGCGTACTCGTCTAGGAACCGACTAGTCTGATTTATTAAAATTTGTGATTTTGCATGACCTACAAAATTTACAAATTATCAGAACTGGATGCAGCCCAATATTAATAAGTTAAAATGAATAGGTCAATTATAATTATATGAGAGGTGATAAGACTTTCTGAACCTTTTTGTTGAAGGGCTCTATTGTTTGACCAAATATATTGTGAGATATTATGCAACGCTCTGGTAAAAGTGAGACAAATTGAAATGTTTCAAATGACAAACGAGTTCTCACGTTGACACAATAAGTTTAGTAGTCCATGCATATAACATTTTAAGTAACGTACTTCGTAATTGCCACTTAACAATTTTCCATCAACAACTTGTATAAAGGAAGGCCCTAGGTTATGAAGAAATGTTGTCGAAATGTTTCCCTTTTCCATACCGAATCGCTATTTAATTCCAATTCAAAAGACTTTATGTCCATTAAAAACTAAAACATATATACATGTGCAATAGTACAAACAGTTCAAAATATACAAATCATGAGCATTATGTTAATTTAATTTAACCAAACTGTAAAAATGAGTAGCAGGAAAAGGGGGCACCTTAGAAAGCTTGCTTTAGCTTGTTGATTCAGGCGCCCAAATGAATACAATAATTACACAAACAGAATAACATAATAATGAGTATTGCGCATGGATTGCGCTATTGACCAAACATACTTGCAAAACAGTTCTCATACTTTTACCGCCACATCAATTAGAACATTTAATCAAATGTACATGTGTATGAATTATTTCAAATATTCTTACCTTTATAAAGAAAGTGAAAGAGAGAGCGTTGACCTGTTTGAGAGCGTACTCCAGCACTGCCGCTAGCCTAACTGAAGAGTAACACTTGTCCTCACAATGTTGAAGAGAGAAGGAATAAGTACATCCGGGTGCTCGACGGTAAGACTTGCCTAGGACAGCTCGCCTTCTACTTTGGAAAGATAATTATACGCCCTTTCAATATCAGCCTTGCTGCAAGGCGCTTGGAATAGTTTCAGTCTTCATGTACGAGCATACAAATAGTCGGTCAACGTAGTTCTTGCTTTCTATGATTTTGACAAGACAAAGAATTACACGTATAAATATGTTAGACGCCATATTAATCCGGAATATTAACATCATTAATATAATTTGTTGTTATTATTATTAATATTATTATTATTATCATTATAATATTACATTATTGTTGTATTGAATTCTGTCTTTTACAACTTTATTATTTTCATCATCATCATCATCATCATCATTATTATTATTAACATCATTACCACTACATTCTTGATATGCCTTTTAACCAATAGTTGCCTAAACAGTTAACAATATTATTATAATCCCGGCCTAAATTGTATTATATTTCCCTCTGTATGAAACCTAGGTGGATTTACTCGTCACTACATATTCTTAGAAATAGTTGGTGTTTGCAGAAATTGACAGACCATAATATGCAATGGTACTGCGAGCAATGTTTGTAATGTGACGGGTACTACTAGGTAGTTGTCGGCACCTAGCCCTAGTCGGTACCGAGCTAACAGGACACGTCATTCGAGTCAGGAAATCTGTTTCATTGAGAAGAGATAGAATGTTAATTTGAAGAGGATATTGGCAGGATGTTTCGGGTCTACCTTCGAAATGTTAGCATTTCAATGAAAGTGGTTCCACCAGCCCCCCCCCCCCCCCCCCTCCCCTCCCATGCCTCATCACCTACCACTCTTCACATAACCTCTTATATTCCTCTCTCTCTCTGTCTGTCTCTCTGTCTCTCTGTCTCTTTCTCTTTTTCTCTTTCCTCTTCCTTGTCACTCTCTCTTCTTCCCTCACCCACCTCTCTCGCTCTATCCCTTATTCCTCACCCTAAACCGCTCTCTTTCTTATACCTAAAAATAATTACATTCCACATTACATTTTCAGTTCATATATTTATTTCCCATGCTATCCCCACCCCTTTCTCTCTCTCTCTCTCTCTCTCCCTCTCTCTCTTTCTCTCTCTCCCTCTCACTCCCTCTGGTTTGTGTATGTGCTCTATCCTCCCTTCCCGTGCGTTCTCTATCTATCGCCCCCTTCCCCTTTCTTTCCCTTTTCTCTCTCTCCCTTCCTCTCTCTCATTTAAGTATGTAGGGAGGCAATGGTACGTTGCTAAAATTGCAGCGTATAAATTATCAGGAAGACAACTCGAAAAAAGTGGATTCTTAAAGCAGACTAGATAATAATAATAATGATAATAATAATAATAATAATAATAATAATAATAATGATAATAATAATAATAATAATAATAATAATAATAATAATAATAATGATAATAATAATAATAATAATAATAATAATAATAATAATAATAATAGGTTCTTGTATAGCTCTCATGCCAGTCAGATTTGACCCTTCTGGCGCTCCCGAAACACCCCACACCCTTTCCGTTCTTTCGCTTGTTGACTAATAAGGAGATTTCTTGTAATAATCGAAAAAAATCATCCTTATGTATATTGTAGAGGGCGCTCTATACATGTATTTCCTTGTCGCCTAGAGCCTTCCTCTATTGTTATTTTGATTATAAATTGTTACAATGTAGAATCATGTATAATCTGAGATTTGTTCTATGTTGTTCATTGGTTGATGTAATTCATTAAGTGTCTTGTATAAAAAATCTTGCTTTATATTACTTATTGTGATAATTTTTTGTTATGTGAATTTCTTGTTATGTCAATTCATGAGGAAAGAAAAAAAAAATTATTAAAAAAAAAATACGCACAGAGTTTGGCCAACTTGGTTATACTGGGTCATAACATGGCGTATATTCTTTTGTTCTGTGCTTGCCCAACAAAGCAGTAGTCGCCATATTGTGTCCAACTCGAACCGGGTTGGCCAAACTCTTCGTTAGATATTAGTTCACATTTTGAATGAAGTAATAACACGAAACGTCATGATTTCGAAAATGAAAGAAATACATAAATACATCATGTAAATGATTCGTTGTAATCATCATCATTGGCCGATTAGAATCTAAATCCCCAACATAGCTTGAGTGTGGACCGCAAAGTAAGCAAGGCTGCCTATATTTTATCATAAGTATATTTTGTATGTTGTCCTACTATAAGGGGTAACTGTCCAAACACTAAAATGATAGTTGAGTTTTGTTTCAGAGGGCGCTACACACAATAATTTTATTGTGAGATAATGACAAACTGAGTGTCAAATTTGAGAGAACATACAATTTTAATGACAAAATTATCTTTTTTTGATCAAAATCGGCTCAGAGAGGGAGTTATGTAATCATTAAATATAACCATTTTTAACATTTATCGGGCCCCACATTATTCAATAAATTTGAACCAGTCTTTGAAAAAACGAGATAGCGCCTGATACGTGTTATTCCAGCCAATGCCAATGTTGGCTTTTTGTTGGCCTTTTCGTTTTGGTTTAATATAATACGCACTTTGTTTTCTTTATCTCACAACATCTTTTTTGCGGAGCGTCCTCTTTACCAAAACTCATCTATCCCTTTAAAAAGGGTATTAAGGATTTAATCAAGACGAGAAAACGGCAAATTTCCAAAGCCATTGTGGAGCACAAACCAATCCTTCTGTCATTAAGTGCGTGTGTAAACGTGAGGTAAACGAGGAAACCTCGCAGAGAAGCGAAGAGATCGAGTAACCGCGTGTCAAGCGGCTCTAAAAGAGCATTAAAAAAGGTTCAATTATCGAAGATTTGACATGAAGATTGGTTGGAAACGTAGTCGCTTCACGTTAAATTTAAGAGCTTTTGTTAGCATTCGTATGTCACCGTTCGTCAAAATATTGGGATAGAGAGCGGCATTTTAGGTTAGTCTAAACCACCAATGGATTTTTGAAATCATAATTAGGACAGGAAATATCGGCCGTGATGTTTAATCAGCAATTACACGTATCGTTCGGGTTCACCTACTTGAGGAGTAATATCTTTGAACATGTATAAGTTACATACGATGAACTGCAAACAGAGAACCAAATTTAAGAGTAATCAGTCAAATGAATAGAAAACAAGGTGATGCTAATGCATTAAAATCATGTCACCTAAAAAAAAAGCGGCTGAGTTGCGAGGATTGATAAGAAATGTAATGATAACCGTAATGCATATTATGTCAACAAAGCTAGCTAGATAAGTAAGATGAAAATGAATAGTATACAAATAAATGATGTTTGCGAGTGCATTAGAGAATCTGCCTTACATGCACCTTACGTCACAATCAGAAAATGAATGAGACTTGTCGGGCTCATTATTCGGATAATCGTAACTTAAAGAGAAGGTGGATTTCTGGGAAGACGTGAACAGTAATTTGTGAGCGTTATCATTGATATTATACAAGTGTGGAAGAACATCAGATAACAAATGTTCCCTGATAAGCATGGCTTTCCAAATGCTTTAATATTCTAAATTGACACTTAACAGCATATAAATCAAGACGGATTTTTACGCCACATGTTCGTGTTGTCCCTTATACATCTTTCTGTGTACAGTGCTTGTAACTTTACCAAAACTGGGCCAAATTTCTTATCATGTTGATAATTCCAGAACCTTGCAGTAACACACTTATACTTATATGCTAGATGATTAACCTTTTCTGATCGATTTCACACAGTTTTTTCACAATGCAATCGCATGACCAGAACTCAACTTTATCTTTAATTAAGTGCATAAGAATAATGCACGAGTTTCGAAACATGAATAATTCGTACTATTTTATCAAATGAGTCGGAAATAATATATAAGTCAAAATATAATATAATACCTGATCAAAATGCGAATATTCGCGCAACAATGGTTGTATTTGGCTAAGCCGAAAGGCGACATGACAGCTTTAAAGATTTAAAAATACGGCGTTGTCATGTCAAATCATATAGTATTGCAGCATTACGTTTCTTCAATGATTGCGGAATAAGTCACAGAGCGTCACACATTGTTGACAGGAAGATAGCAATCACAGTGTAACTATGACAAAGAAGGGTGACATTAATACTTTCATCCCATGTCAGATATCAGATGAGAAGATATTATTTTGAATTTTGTGTAATGAAAGAGAAGTTAATTGTGAACAAATGCCTTATACTGTATGATCGAAATTGTGGACATAATGTGGTTTTAATTTATATACATGTATATTCACAAATATACAAAATTTAAGGTCATGAAAATGAGATTGGCAAGTACTTCTTGAAAGCAATGTACTCTTGACCTATAAGTGAAGCAAAAATGAATAAACCCTGAAAGGTTTTTTCAAAGTAATCAGAGAGAAAGAAAACTGATATACTAGGAGGAAACCCCTTTTTTCTCATTTTTCATTTTTAATTGGGAGAAACAATTTTGAAGTGTGTAACTAGAACAACCCAAACAATGAAAGTATGCAGTGAAAATATGCAGGTGTGTTTTATGAAAAAAGCCTCCAACACCACTGTCACTGGACATTGATCAACAACCTCTACAGCAATCCACGTCTGTCAAATTGTTAGGAGTCCATATCCGCTGTGATTTAAAATGGAGTGATCATGTTGATTTCATGATAAAACGTGCAAATGGAAGAATACACCTCATTAGGATCTTGAAAGGTCACGGACTGCCGATCGAAGATCTCTGTACCATATACACCGGTTTCCTCAGACCCCTCGTAGAGTATGCCTCGCCGGTGTGGAATGGAGGCCTAACTCAAGAATAAGTAGATCGACTAGAAAGGTTGCATAAAAGAACTCTGAAAATAATATTGGGACCTAATTACCAGTCATATGAGACAGCACTGAATCTAATGAATCTGTCTCCTTTGGCTGGCAGAAGGAAGGAACTGTGTTTGAGTTTTGCAGAGAAACTGATATCAAACGAGAAGGTATCTTACCTCATACCTCCTTGTAAGAACATTAGAAGCCTACGCAAATCAAATACCAGGGAACAGTTAAAATGTAAAACCAAACGATTTCGTAACCGTCCAGTTCCTTACCTAATTGACTTGCTAAATTCACAGTAGTGATCATGCACTTTGTACACATGTGTAAAACATATAAACTTATCCCCATAGTGAAGAGGTGGAGGTGCTGTAGAATTAGTTTATTTTATGTGAAATAGTATATAACTCTTTGTTACTCAGACGATTGTACAACCTTGATAATTGATAAATGAAAATGATAATATAATACGGTAAATCAAGATTACCATTGTTAACTTGTGTAATGATTGAAACATACTTACCACATATGTATTGCAAGAAAAATCTCAAAATTACCATATTTCATGTCTCTCATCTGATTGCATACCTACCTATCAATTTACAATATATTATGTTATCCATCAATGAAAATGTAAAAATGTAATTTATTAATTTTTACAACCAGTATTTTCTCTGTCGAAATTGTACTTTTTACCTTATTTTCAAAATGTCTGATATACACTCTCATCCTCAGTATAATCTTTTATATATCTCTCTCTATCTCTCTCTTTGTCTCTCTTTGTCTCTCCCTCTCTCCTTTTCTCTCTATCTCTCCCTCTGTCTGTCTCTATTATCCTCCCTACCTCTATTCTATATTTTCCTCCAGCCCTATGATGATTGTGGAATAGAATTAAGCAACTGTTAGCTGTTAAGCGAATTTTATGAATTTTATGAATTTGTATATATATATGTACACTGATTTATTTATAAAATTCATTCCCTGCGTGATATGTCTTAATACGTTTTATGTTTGTATAACTATTTATGTTTTTACAATGTACAAAGTTCTGCAATTCAGCCATCTGGCTGCAAATGAATTTTTAATCAAACCATTATCATTACCATAAAATAATAATAAACTGTGTGTTTTCATGTCATGATTAATTTGCACAAATCTGAATAGCAAACATTGTTTCATCATATCTTATGAACAAAATTAATTGGGTTATTGCACATGTATAATTGCTGTTTTATGGTGAACTAATCTCCACTCCTGCTTTAAGGAGTAAGCAAAGTAGACACACAATTTCCGACAATTGTTGTAAGAAATTGAATGTCAGGATGCATTTATTCATTATGAGACAATTCAATATTATGCACTAAAAAGTATTATTCGGTATTCATACAGATGATATGTCAGTTAAAAAAACATCCGTTTATACTGAATAGTCTCAATAACCATGATGCTAAGGTGATACATGTAGAAGGATATATCAAAATATATTTTTTGTAATGATTTCATTAAAAAAGGACAATCACTAGAGAAAAAATTATACACAAATAGAAACAGTAACTTTTACAATGGTGCTTGAAATCATCTCTTCCATATGAAGAGAGCAAGAATGAGAATAAACTTGAACCATCATTGGCGAGGGTGTACAAAGTACATTTGACTGAAACTGTATATTTGTTTATGCGACTTTGCATCATGGTTATTTTATTTCCTACATTTTTGTATATGTTAATTGGAGAAAGATTTCGCAAACGTATAGAGGGATATGAAGAAGGGAAAAAAGGTGTTTATATTCGAGATGTAGATCTTCCAAGGTAATGTTCACAAATTTCTTCTTTGAAATGATTACCTATAGAAATGGGAATGACTGAGAGTGCAGCCGTATGCTTGAATTCATTAGAAGCACTGTTCTGAATCGATTTTAAATAACATTTCTTTATCACTATCTTTTTCCTGCTCAGTGACAGTCGCCTGTATGACAATTATAGGAATTATCGAGAGGAGAAAAGGAAATTTCCAGCAAAAATGAAATGTTTTCATACAATTGTATACAGAATCTAGTTTAATGATACTATTTTCTTCATTTATATTTCTCTGTGCCTCTCCATCCCACTCCTTCTCTCGGCATTCATAGGCATTCGACTCTGTGCCTCATAAATTCCTCTATACAGGTTTGGATTTCTTTCACTTCGGCTCAACATTTCAGAAAAGGATTAACTTGTTTAATGAAAACGCTTCTTTGAAGTATGTCCTACTTATCGGGCACTGTACAGATAGATATTTGTTTGGGCGAGGGCGTCGTCAGGGAGATCCATTGCCTCCGTACCAGTTTGTGTGAGTGAAATACTTGGAATCCTGATGCGTCACTCGATTTTTAAAGTAGATATTCATCGATTATAAAAACTAACTTTATTGTCATTATTGCAAACTTTGAATCGACAAGGTTATCAAAATTCAATGCTTGGAAACATTCGAAGTAATGATTTTTATAAATTACAAAACGCTTAAATACAGCCCCGGCATAGCACCTGAAGAACTCTCCGAAAGCTGCTGAGATGTGTGAGATCACAGTATGGACACGATTTGTACAAGCAGACGATATCCCGTGACATCTCACACATTTTGAGTGCCTGTGTTTTCATTTTCTCTTGAGTTCTTTCTCTTACTTCACTTCCGTCAGGCTTAATGTATAATAAGTTATTGCCTCACTCTAAACCTCGCGCATGTTTTTATTTTTATGACAAATGCAGCGATACAAAAATAAAGGAATCTGTCGCTTGTAAACAAAATAAGACGCCATTGTATATTCAGCTGCACAAACCGCGGTATGTTCGGCGTTTCAAGAGGGAACAAATGCCGTCCTTAATATCATTCCGGGGGTATTTCAATTTGAAAGTCTTGTTTTTTTAATTGTTAATTAACCCCTATCCTGTGTATTTTCAAGCAAAAGATTTTAGTTATCAGAATCGGGTCATATTCCCTTTTGAATGGTTTGAAATGCCATTACATTTATATATACTAAACTCATTATAATTTGACAATTAATAGCTTTGCAAATAATGTTCAATCTTTATGGGATGTCGTCTGCTTGGGCAGTATTGTTCCATATTGTGATGTCATTAAAACATCGTTATTTTTCTTGCGAATCTCTCGTATATCCCAGCTGCTATGGAGGAGGTTGTATTGTATTTTTATAAATCACCCGATATGTAGTTGACCTAAAACTTGTACGATGGCCATCTGTTAGCTTACCAATTTATAGTGATCCATTAGTTGACATTTTTGTGATTTCCTTTGAATGTTACCTTTAAGTTAGATTTAATGATGAGAAAATACTTAAACTGTTGCAATATGCAGATGACACCCGCTTAATGTGCCCTTGAAATACTTGCTGACTTTGAAAATATGTCCAATCTCAAAATCAACATAGCAAAAGCGCAAGTTATATGAGTCGGGAAGCACAGGTCTCTTAAAACAAAAATTGTACACAAACACAAATTGAACTGGATATCTGAAGTTTATTTAGGTACTTGTATACAGATAGTTGAACATAATTATTATCAACAAATCCAAGGAATTAAAAGTAAAATGACCCAGTGGTCGAAAAACTCATTGACTCCCTTTGGATGAGTAACCATTGTTAATTCGTTATTTATACCGAAATAAAACTAACTGTTTTTTATCAGTTCACTTCCAGAACCAAACTCCCACATTATTAGAGAGATAAATCTATGTTTTACTCGTTTATATAGGGTGATAAACCTGGACAAAAATTGTGTTATTTGTGTAAGGCTGGTGGAGTAAAAATGTCAGATATTTTCATACGTTTGAAATCTCTTAAGATATCATGAATCAGAAGATTTATTAATGACTCATTAGATGAAAACCTTTCTTGTCATATTTTTCTTCCTGAATTTGATCCGGTTAATATGTTTTCTAGAAAATAGTGTATAATGCCAAGGAAGGGTAGTTTCTATCTACGCATATTATCCGGATGAATACACTGCTCCGATTTAGCGGGTATAAAGGCCATGAATAAAATTTCATCGACCTTTGGTTAAGGTCACTGCAAAGTATTGTGGGTCTGCTAGGTCAACCTGGGAGTTTTGTGTCGGAGTAAAATATTCTGATCACGTGATCATTCTGATTTCCGATTTCTCTCCGTTATGTGCACTCAATCGGAACAGCGTGAGTTTCTACTTACATTATCCGGTTAGCTTCCCCTGCATTATCCTTCTAAAAGAAAGGAAATTTTGCCCGTGAACGCGTCACAGCTCTCACGGCCATTAACCGGATAATGGCTTCTAATAGAAACACGCTGATTGATAAAGATAACTCCCTTCATACGAAATTGTGAAATATGTTGTATAGTTGTTTTCATTTTCATCTTAAGAGAACTCCAAACAGGTTTATGTGCAATAGTTATCTGCAGTGATTCCAACCAGATCTTAAAAGGCAAAAAGCACTTCCTTCAGCTATATATTAGGTGTGACATTCAGCGTGTTTATTTTAGAAGCCATATTATCCGGTTAATGGCCATTAAGGGAGACATTTTGCCTATTAGAAACTGATTTTCTCTGCCATTATCCGGATAATGGCCGTGAGAGCTGTGACGCGTTCACCGGCAAAAGTATCCTTCTTTTTAGAAGCCATTTATACCCCGACACTAAAATCCCATGTTGACCTAGCAGTCTTACAACACTCTGCGGTTACCTTAACCAAAGTTCAATGAACTTTTATTCACGGCCTTTTAACCCGAAATGACATGACAATGACAGTGAGAATGACAATTTATTCTCATGCCAACCGCATTGGGGTATTGGAGAAGTTTACAATCAGTTTGAATTTGTCAATTTAACACTGTAAAATATATAATTAAAATCGAATCAATGTTTAATATTCAATAAAAAAACCACACTTTCGACAGTAGTGAGAAAAATGTTGATGATGATAATAATAATAATAATGATAATAACAATATCGATAATAATAGTTACAAAAATTAAAAGACAAAACGATGATAATAATTACAATGAATTGATATTTGAATTAATGAATTACTGAAAATATTCTTGATAGGCCTATCAATTTAATTTAGTTTGATATAAGACAAAAAAGGATAAATATGAAGTTAATATTGAACTCATAACATGTTATGTGCACATACTTCAATTAATGAAAACAAAGCATTATTTCCGACAGAATTTTACCAAGTTTAAAGGTAAAGACCAGTTTTGGAAACCCCCCCCCCCTCTCAAAAAATGAAATTGAAGCTCTTGTTTCCAATCATGTGAAAGAATATGTTTTGATGAATACGTGATGATCTACATTTTGCCGAGAAGCCGCCTACTACTTGATATATTTGGTAAATGAGTATGTCTATTTGGACCTGATAGATATCGCGCACGTGTCGCATAGTCCCATATACATCTTTCTGTGTACAGTGCTTGTAACTTTACCAAAATTGAGCCAAATTTCTTGTCATTTTGATGATTCCAGAACATTGCAGTACACACCAATACTTATATGCTAGATGATCAACCTTTTCTGATCGATTCCACAACGTTTCTTTCACAATGCAATCGCACGACCAGAACTGATTTGTTATCTTTAAACGTGTTTGTACATTATTGGAGTTAAAAAGCTGATCAATTTTCAGTGTATTTGGTTTTTCAATAAAATATTTATCGATGAAAATTTTTCTGTCTGAACGAAAGGCAGTGCATACAAACAAGAAATGAAACTCACCCATAAGCGATTGCAAATTGCAGAGCGTCCAAAGCCTCATTTCCCTTGAAGGATTTGAATATCTACCAGCTAAAATCGGCAGGTAATGATTTCCACAGCGAAAACGACTTCATATTGTCCGATCTTTTTTAATGAGATCGATTAAGTATCTTTCTAATCATAAAGAATGTGTGCCGATTCGATAGTTATCACAATGCGAATGATCGTACATACAAGCATGCCAATACTGAGCATGAGAATCCTTCAATCGACGTTCCAAAGTTTTGTTTGACCCACTCACAGCTAGTATTTTCACATATTTCCCATGAAATATACATCCCCATATTGTCCAAAGTCAGCTTGATTTTGTTTTAACCAAGGTGCCTGGTAGATATTGTGCTCAAAGGGTAAGTTTACCAGAAAATGTATATTGTCCAGTATATAATCCTACACCAGAAGTTTATCATTCTACTTTCGATATATTTCTCAAGTTTAAGCCTCCCCAATTCACCAAGTACCATACAATTTGCAGTTATTTTTGCTCACAGAAAGGGCTTGCTTACAAAATGTCATGTGGAAAATTTCAAGATCATGTAGCACTACAAAACCCCAAATCGGAGCAGTGTATTTTTCCGGATAATACGCGTAGATAAAAACTGCCCTTCCCTGGCATTATACACTATTTTCTGTAAAACATATAAACCGGATCAAATTCAGTACAACTAATAGAAACACGCTGAATGACATTTTGAAAACGAATAGTACGCTTCTGTCGTAATTTGAATTTTAACATAAATTCGATATACAAATAAATTGTAATCATTACCTTTAAGGTAATACAAAGTTTTGGGAAATTTCGAAATTGGGTGGATAGTGATTTTTTACAATTTTGATATACTTGGATGCCTCTGTGAATGTATTATAAGCGCTAGAAAATTTAGCCCCTAAAATAATTCTGCTTTTGAGAAAAATTGAATATAACAATTTACCGGTGCTCCCGGTAAATTTTGATAAATTTTTAAATAGCGCCTACGGCCGTATAATGGTAGCTGCAAACATGCAAATCTCAGACTATGTAGTTGTGATATATAATTTCTAAACGGGAATAGCTAATCGGTCGATTTTAGTCAAGAAACATTGTTTTATAGCTTAATTGATATTTTGACTTTGAGAGGGAGCTACACAACATAAAGAGTTAATTATTTCCAAATCCATAACTTTAGTCTCGATTTCAACCGCGACAACGATCACTGAATATTGTAGGATCGCTTATGCTTCCAACACGTTCATTTGAACCAAATTGATAACCCCATACCAAAACTTTGTATTACCTTTAAGCAATACTCTTCGGGCGGGTTTTAAACATAATGTTATACAAAAGTTGATGGAACCCTCTACATGTATTATACCTGAATAATTACTTCTAATATTGAAAATGAAAAAAGGATGTTTTCATATTCACCAGTCGTTCTTCAAACATAATGTGAACGAATGTAAAAGCCTTACCAAATGGAAACAGGGTTTTGATCTAGAAGAAAACGCATTAATTGTGTATTGTCTGATTCCCTATCAGTCAACTGTTGATATGAATAGGAGGTGGGTCCAGTTTCAGATGTTATCCAGAATGCTTCACATACAAAATTAACTGCTGAAATTTCAAAACGGTAGCTGAAAAACATTGCACATTTTAGTTTTGTTAATTATAATGATAATAATAATATTCTTAATCAAAATCAAAATCGTAAGGAAAATGTATAATAATAATACTTATACTAATAGGCCTAATAATATTTAATAGAAATAGTATGATAATAACAACATGATTAAATTGTTTATAAATACGGTATTTTGTATAAAGCGCTGTTTGAATACAGTTCAAGTTATTATTATTTAATGTTTTATACCAAATTTTTAATTCAGCTCCTAAGCTCGTCGTTCCTACTTATAACAACGACACCCCTAAAAGGGATAAAATCAGGCTATAATAATAATAATAATAATAATAATATGAATTTATAACGCGCACGTATCCGAAACTTCCGATCAACTAGGCACGACAAAATATATAAGCAGATTACACGAAACAGTTAAACAGATATTATTTGCCATTGGTAACGCAATATAAACATGGTAAAAGACAATCATTGCGAAAATGGCTCTCTTTCGCAAATGTTTGCAAAAATACAATTGGCCGAATACCATAAAACTTAAACTTTTCCAGTTAATTGCTAACATTTTCCCAAATCTATTTTGTGCATGAACATTAACTTAGAGCAAAGGCATCTTTACTTGTATGCATACTCATTCATATTTTTCGTTTGCCTGTCAGACCTTCTAAAATGACAAATACCATAAAACGTGTGGTTCCCCTCATTTAATAAAATATTAAATAGCAAAGCTTGAGTTTTTGGTGCAAAAAGGGGGATTTTGTTGATATGTTATTTCACCTATCTGATAATTATCCTGTTTAACTTTACAGGAGGCAAGCAAAAGGAAATAGAGCCAGATTTCGTGAAATATTAATCAAAATTACTCGACTGGGCATGTGTGGGCACTAATCTGACATATAACATAATAAAGAAATGTACTTAAACAATTTTTTTTTTTTCATGTGCCGGAAGTAATCGGAAAAGTGTCGATTTGCAGGTTTTAGGATTGTAACAATTTACTAATTTTCACAAATTAAAACTGCTATTATACAATATAAGCACATTTCTTGACACAATTTGGCTTTTCTATTCATATTTCATCATCTGTTCGATTTTTCCGTTGATAGTTAAAATAAAAAGTGAAATATATTTCTTTGTGAGAAAAAAAAAATACTACTCAAGCTTTCCAATCATGATTTTGGCGGCATCGAACCTCGGACATCAAAAGTAACAACAAACATGTAGCTTCTATTGTGCATTCTTAAGAATCGGCAGCTGCTTGAAAAAAAACATATCCCAGTTGAGACTCCAAGTCTTAAAAATCTTTGGTGTTACTTTGAAGAATATACGTGGATTCAAGAGGAGCTATTATCATGAATATCGTCACCTGCATAATAGGGCATGATAAAGCTCAACGCAAATTACATGCTGCAAATTAAATTATATTTCTAAACATACGCCATAACATACTCGATCCATAGACTTTATGACTGCCGAACAACTGCCTTTGATCTAAATATCAATTTTCTCTCCGACCAATGCCATTACAGGTCCATTGATCAAGGAACAAAAAGCGTTTAAAGTTTTTACGAAAGTGTACATTGGTGGCGGCATATATGAATGGATTGATCGTGGAGTTACACCACGCTATAACCTCGGTTATCTCCCACACAAGGGTAGGTATGCACGCGTCTCCGCAGAATGAGAACATAACGCTTGTTGCTATGTAGGGCAACCAACAGAGTAGAAAACATCCTGTAAGAATGCCCAAGACTACGGCAGCCTTCTGATGCTTGACAAGTGCCTTCCGATCATTCCTCACCTTTTGGGCCCTTTCGCTGTTACCGGGGACGGCTCGCTCCTGATGGGATGTGGTAGGTCCTGCAGTGGCATGTATGGTGCTGTCGGCTGAACTATCTGGGCAACTTTGTCCTGGATTAGCTGTCCCGGGGTCGCCAAAGTGACTTCCTCCAACTAGTACTGCTCGCGAGGCACTGTTCCTGCGAGACATAGACTCTGCTGATTGGTTTGTTGGCGGACCCTGTCCTACAGTTCCTTTAGATCTTTGACGAACTTTCAAGTAGACAGCAATGTTCATGACAAAAACGAGGACGAAACTAATACAGAAATAGACCAGATTTATGAAAATCGGCGCTATAGGATTGGATAGATATTCCATGAAGCAGGTAGTTTTGTAATTCACGCTGTTTGACCCAGTTATAGGACTCCAGGCAAACGCTACCAAAACCCAGAAAGTAACCACGATGGTCCAAATGGCAACTAGGGTCAGTCCAACTCGCTTCTTAGTTCTGGTACTTCAGACCCATGCTCACCAGAAGAAAGCGGTCCCGGCTGATAAGGATAATCGAGAGCCATGAGATATTGACCACCGAATAGTCCAAGACTGACCACAGCTTACATATGATCTCACCATGCGGCCAGATGCCTTTGATGAACCTTGAAAGATTGAAGGTCAGACTGAATGCACCCACAAGCACATCGGTGATAGACAGGTTCAGAATGAACAGATTCGCCACGGTAGCTCGTATGCGTGAATCTCGAATGTAGGCAACGATCACCAAGATGTTCCCGACGACAGTCACAGTTATGATGACTGGGAAGATGAGCGATAAAATCGCCAATTGAAATGTTGAGTAGCGATGGCCAAAGTTGTTTTCATTGGGTAATGTTTTGTTAGCTGATGGGAAGCTGACATTTTCCATGGCTATTTGAACAAAACAGTTCCCAGCTTAAATCGCCTTACGGTATTAACCGGTTATAACCAATTAAGAAATTTAGAGGCCTGTTGATACACCGAGTAAAGTTATATGATACGAAACACAGAATAGGAAAAAGTGTGACGCTCATATAATTTTGCACCAATAAATCATACTTCCATCACGGCAGCATATATTGGCAACTCTACAGACGTACGTGCGGGTGTATTATACTCGTATACTATTTACTCATAAGCTCGTACGTGCGTTGCTCCGGAATGAAGAGAAATACTATAGAGACGAAGTACTCAATGAAGCCAAGTACAAACAGAGAATTGAAAAAAGCAGTACAGTAAAGGTTACATCCATGTTCCTTCAAATATGATTTGATTTATTGAATGCATTGTTTTTTCGTGGCTTCATTAGAAACTTAAAAAATAACCAAGAACACATGTACACATAGAAGATCAATGTGCCTACTCCAATCCAGCCGGGCACCATATGCTAAGTAATTATCATTCTGTGTATCTACACTGTCGCTCATAAAGGTGGAATATTTTTTTTTTATCCCAATTTATGGAATTATTTCAAAAATAATTTTAAAATACTAGATCTAGATAATAGTATACATTCTCAGATTTTATTGAATAATAGTTTGCCAATGTGTGTTTTGCGTGACTGCTAAAGCATGTATATGCTACTATGCTTATCAACTAGGGGACCTATGCCCTTAAGTCATACATAACAGTAATGAGGATTAATGCCCCACAAAAGGGCACTAATATAGCACATCGACACGGTGTTGATCCTGGGGCCTCACAGTTACGAGGCCATTGCTTTGTCACTGAACCATGACTTTACGCAGCGGGGGCTAGGGTAGGGGGCAGTTTCCATAAATAAAACAAAACACAGAAAATGCAATAAATTTTCAATAACTTATTGCATTTTACCCCGGTCCCCAACATAAAAAAATCTTCTGGACGGCCATGCATTATGGCTCAAGGCATGGGCACACAGAAGATTGTTTATGTTGGGGACCGGGGTAGAAAGCAAGAAATTATTGAAAATTTATTGCATTTTCTGTGTTTTTTTTTATTTATGGAAACTGCCCCCTACCCTAGCCCCCGCTGCGTACAGTCATGGTTCAGTGACAAAGCAATGGCCTCGTAACTGTGAGGCCCCAGGATCAACACCGTGTCGATGTGCTATATTAGTGCCCTTTTATGGGGCATTAATCCTCATTACTGTCATTTATGATTTAAGGGCATAGGTCCCCTAGTTTTGTTTGATTGATTTTATTTCTGCGTTCAAAAATATACAAATTCAAAGTCAAAGTACAAAATTTCGAACAATAACAAATACAATGAATACAATGTTTACAAAAGTAATTAATGAAAAATCATGTACAATTATATAATTCGATAAACATGTACGAAGCATACAATAACATAAGAAATATGAAATATTTTCAATAAATTAGAGAGGTAATTTGGAACGCAGGAGACCACCATCGTGAGCGGTTAGGCTGGAAATGGATGGCGGCCTCGTAAAAGAATTGGCGACATAACTCTCTTCGAAAAAACTGAGTGACCAAGAGGGTGCGGTGCAAGTGCAGGTGCAGTGAGCAGTTGCATGATAAAGAATAATTAAGTCACGGTTTTGTTATACTAATTTAAAGAGAGGGGAGCATATGATTGTATTATTTGTCGTTTAAGTGTAGCTTTTAAGGAGTAGATGGTTGAACAAGACTTTATGTTGTCGGGTAAATCATTCCAAATGTCCGGGCCAGAATGTCTAACAGATTTGTGTGTTATTGATAATTTGGGGTTTGTAAGATAGAAGTTTCCAGATATGCGAGTAGAGTATGAATGAACGGAATTATTAAACCTAAACATGTTATCAAAGGATGGTGGAAGCAGATTATTAATGTACTTAAACATAATAACTGCTACTTGAGTAGTGTTCAGATCGAAAATTGTTAGTGTTTTAAGTTTATAGAATAAAGGATCAGTGTGAGCTAAGAAATGCGAACCTGTACAAATACGTATGGCTTTCTTTTGCAGTTTGAAAATAGAATTAATTTTTGTCGAACCACAATTTGCCCATACACTATTACAATATGTTATATACGGGAGAACTAGCGAATTATATAGTAGGAATAAGGTTGCATGGGGTAGAAGAAACTTTAACTTGGAGATTATTCCAATACTTTTGGAAATGCACATTGTAACTTGGTGTAAATGATCATTCCAAGTCAAGGCTTCATCTATAAGGACACCCAAAAACTTGGAATTAGTTTTCTTCTCTAGTAGCATACCATCGATTTTAATATATATAGGTGTTTCTGTATTATGAGAATGATGTTTAAAATACATGAAATGAGTCTTTTTTGTATTAAATGAAAGTTTATTGGATTTAAACCAATCGGATACTTTGTTAATTTCATAATTCAAAGTATTGTTTAACATATTAAGATCTTTATGGGAATAAAAGATATTTGTATCATCGGCAAATAAGATAAAAGAAAGAAGGGGGGATGTATTGATAATATCATTTACATAAAGAAGAAATAACAGTGGACCTAAGATGGAGCCTTGAGGAACACCGCATTGAATTAAAAGAGGATCAGAATCATAACTATTAAATGTAACATATTGTCTTCTGTTTGTTAAATAATCTTTAAACCATAAGAGTGGCTGACCCCGAATTCCATAATGACTGAGTTTGGAGAGTAGAATAGCGTGATTGAGCGTATCAAATGCTTTACTCAAGTCACAGAATATACCTATAACATGCTCTTTATTAGCTATGGCACTTGTAATTTTGTCATAAATTTGAATTAATGCTAAGTCAGTTGAGTAATTTTTTCTGAAGCCATATTGATTTGAATTGAGTATTTTGTGTTTAGTGATAAATTTGTGTAGCCTATTATGAACGATCTTTTCTAAGACTTTGGATATACTTGGAAGTAGGGAAATTGGACGATAGTTACTTATTTCGTGAGGATCATCTTTTTTGAGAATGGGGTTGACTTTAGCTAGTTTTAATAGATCAGGGAAAACACCTTGCGATAACGAGTGATTAAATATGTGAGTTAAAGGCTTTGCAAGTGGATACATTATTTCTTTTAGGAGAGACATACTTATTTTATCAAAACCGTGCGATTTTGAGTTGTTAAGAGATTGGGTAATGTTAATAATTTCGCTAGGATTTGTCGGATTTAAAAAGAGAGACTCTTGGTTTTGATTGGAAAGATAGTCTTTAAAGTGAGCGTGAGTTCTATTAATTTTGCTGGCGAGTTCAGGGCCGATATTCGTAAAAAATGAGTTAAATGAATTTGCATGAAGACTAGGATCATGTATTTTAGTGCCATTTAATGTGATATTATCCGTGGGTGGGGGATTTGTTTTTTTTCCCATTACCTCTTTGATAATTTTCCAAG
>JAVYIG010013103.1:0-49246 GCA_035222895.1 Strongylocentrotus droebachiensis | reverse complement strand
GTCATAAGATGGAAGGAGTGCCTGGAAATTGTAAATGAAAAGCAAATCATTAAATTGTTTTCCCCCTATTTCCATCATTTGCCTAATTACTTGAAAAGAAAGAAATTTACAAACTGACATATTTTCTTACTTCACTATTAAATCAACTGCAATTTTTTGCTTTTACTATGAATGCATATTATTCTAGTTGACATATCGGCATCCACTATATCATGAAAAAAATAATTCATTGCCAAATGAAACATCAGGGACCCGTTTCACAAAGCATTTTTTTAATGACAAATGACAAATCAGTGACAAATCGGCTGATAACCAATCAAAAGCACGGATTTCAGTAGCTTATCACAAAAACTGTCATTTGTCACCGATGACAAGTTTTGTGAAACATCCCCCCCCCCCAGGTTTCTTGCACAGCCCAATATTAAATTAAGTACAGTGTATGACTGTCCATATTACAAGTTTTTTCTTCTTCTAATTCTAATTCAAATTTCAGTGGTTCAGTACATGGCAGAATGGCATCTTTTATCAAGGGGCAGAAAGCCAATCACCGCCAAAGTGATCATGAAAATTTTCTAAACAGCTCGATTTTAATCCACATTAAGAATTCTACATTAAGAATGTTTGCAAGATATTTACCTCTGTGTCAGGACACTGACCAATTTCCTTCAGCTCCATACTTGCAGTGTGTTTGTAGCAGGCCCAGATACATGCAATGCAGTAGAACTACAGACAGGAAGATTTAGTACAGTTGGAGAGATAGAGAGAGAGAGAGACATGGAAAGACAGAGAGAGAGGCATGCAGAGAGACATGGAGAGACAGAGAGAGAGAGAGAGGGAGAGACACAAACATAAAATCAATTCAGGTTAAATGAAAAATCAATATGATAAGGTTGAATAGGGCAAGGCCATATAAACCATTTATTCATTGATCTGGCCCCTGTGCATGTACGGTACCTTCAGAATTCAGATACTGTACAATGTGCATCAATATCAGGAGTGGATGTCATTACATTGATGCATCATAGTTCCAAGTTAATGACCATTTTGAAGGTCACTAATAAATCTAGAATGCAAAAATCTGATTTTATGATTGCATGATTATTGGCAATTACTGAACACCACCTCGGCATAAAAAAATATTTGATTAACAAGTATGAGCATCATTCTTCTTTTATCCCAAACTGCTTTGAAAAATTCTTTAACAATCTGGCACAGTTCCTAAAAACTGCTTTATTCATATATTCACACATTCTTTAAACTGTACTCAAATCATGTGACTCTGCAGTATACAGTATGGTTTCAATGAATACATCAAACAGCCACAATAAGCATTTCCCATTCACAAGCACATGCAGTCTGATGATCTGATAATTAAATTGCCAACTTCCTGTCACTCAAATTTATGTCAGGATTTAAGTGCCATTGTATTAAAAACTGATATCATTACCCCCTTGCATTCCTCATTAGGGAATTATATATACATTGTAAATGTAGTATTGCAATATTGTCTGCAGACAGCAAACAGGGCAGTAATATCATTTTGAGAGTTTAGGGCAAATATAATGTTGCCTTGTACATGACATGGTTTTTTAGCATAATATCAGCCTTTAAATCAGAAGAATTTTAAAACATTTTAGAAAACAATTGGTCAGCCATTCAGTATAATTTAAATCACTATAAAGTGGTGAAAATTGATCATCTTTTTAGAGGTAGAAAAGAAGGGGAAACAAATTTGAGTATTTTTGGGACTTGATCAAATATTAAGCTCATTAAACATTTGTAAATTTAGTCTGAGAGGGCAACCCTACCACTCCTAATAAATATAGTGACACCTTGAGCTTAAACAATTTCTAGCTGTGCCTATTTCATTTTTTTTAAATGACAAGAATACACCCTTCTAGAGTTCTCATTCTACACAATATGTCATGATCTCTCAAATTACAACTTTTGATATAGTGAGAGATAAATATAAGATGACAAACACGGTTATCTCTTGCAAAACTGACTCCGAAAGAAATAAGATTGCAATGATTAAATTTCTGAGCAAAACGATTACCGGTAAGAGAAAATTTGCATGGCTTTTATCAGAAAATGTACTACATGTATGTAGATTATAAAATAAGATTAAACATAGCTCTTATTCAATAGTCCTGTACAAAATATCAGCTGCCACATTTTTTAATTTGTTTTCATTAATGAAAAGGGATAATTATATTCTCTCGACCTTCCCTAAAAAAAATAGATGACGGTTCAAATAGTTTACACAGGCTACACATATGACTAGAATGTTGGCAGAACATACACATGCAAACATTGTAATTAGCCTGTATAAATAATTGTGAGAACAACTGAACAAAATGTCTACTTCCATGGAATCTACTAAGTAAATATATCGGAACTAGAATAGATTTCCCTGCGGCCTAAAGCTACGGTCACAAAGGTTCGTACGATCGATGCGTTCGTACAAATCTCCGTTTTTCCATTGACTTCCCGAATTTCCATTGTCTGAAAATCGTCTGAAAATCGTTTGTAAGGCGTTCGTAGCAGTTCGTAATGGCATTTGTGACCGAGGCTTTACACAGTATCATATTTTCCTTTACCTACAGTATACTGTCTTGTATTCTAATAATGGATGCTCACCTTAAATAACATAATCCCCAGGAAAAGTGCCAGAGCGATGAATGTAAAGATGGGTGATTCAATATCATACTTGCTGACGGGTAGGTTCTCCTTCCAGTGCATGAATTCCTGTAGTCAAAGTCAAAGATAAAAAGTCAAGCTGAAATATTAGAACTTGAAAAGGTACCAGAATTTAACTAAAGTAATACATACATGTACACTGTAGTTAACATAAAATGCAGCAAATTCAATTAATGGTGTTTCGAGCAGCAAGATATTAAGTAACCTACTGAAGTGAAAATTACACGGAATATTATTATTATTGTATCTCCATGAAATATCTCGGCAGATCTACAACACCTCATTTTATCCTTTTCAACATGCATTTAATAAAGAAGAGTAAATTATTAAGATACATCATACATGTATGGCTAATTGGCTATTAGTTTGTGTGGAAACAATACACAATCATTTTTCTCCCAATTTTTTTTTGGGGGGATATCATACTGAAATATTGTCATGCATAATGTGATGAAAGGAAAGGACTTTCAAAAGAAGTACCCTCCATTCCTATTATAAATGGATTCAGTGTGACAACATCAAGATCAAAAGAAAACTGTGCTCTTAAAATAATAAAATCAATTCATATTTCTTATGCTTCCCACATGTACAGTATGTTCCTCTTACATGTACAGTATGTACAGTTATTGTATCAGTTAAACATACATGATGTATAAGAATAAACAAACTGATATTTATAACAAAAATGAACAGTAATTTCTTGCTTCCCATTTTCTAAGGTCCTATGGATGTACATCTAGGAAGCAGATCATATTTGCAAAAATATGACCCTTTTTTTCAGCTGACATAGATCTCACACCCATGTTTGCTTTGGTACTTGCCTGGTTGTAGGGGAACTTGGGGCTATCCTCGTAGTCAAAGTCTGGGTAGTAGGACATGACTCCGATGCAGGTGAGGAACGTGATGAAGAAATCAAAGAGCTGGAGGCAGAAGAACGGGAGGATGTAACCGGACCGGTACTGGATGATACCCTTCATCATCATGGTGGTAATGAGAAGGAAACAGAAGACGATGACCAGGCCAACACAGTAGTCGGCTGAAGACAGAGTCAAAGTGAAAAAGGAAAATCGTAAGACGTGTGAATCACTGAGTTGGTTGTGGAAATTAAACTTTAAAGCATCATTCACAATTTCACATATGGTACGCATACATGTACCTCCACCAAAAAGTCAGCCAACAGTCACCCCAAGCAAAATAGGATAACGTTTAAGAAGTAGACCCTCAAACATATATTTCTGTGTACAGTGTATGGTAACACTTCATGAGAAGTAAGAATGGTTAGGAATCTGCGTAGCGTTGTTTGCAGTGACCTTTTTCTTCCATTTTTGTTTCACCTGATAACAAGACAGAGCTTACAGAGTGCCTGTATTTATGAACGGCATGAATCTTGGCAACAACATTATAACAAAAGCACAAGAAAATAAAAAGTATCCCTTGTAATGATAAAAAGGATAAAAAAGTTTTTAAAATCACTTCATACATATTGTAAAATAAAGAGGCCTAGGGGGCATACAAGAGTTCAGGGTGCGATTCCCCTTACACTTCATCCCCCCCCCCCCCCCCTCCCCCTACAAATAGTGTGTGTCATGCCCCTGTCTGATCTACATAATTGCTCTACGTTCGGTGAAAATGGAAAGAATAAAATGTACACTGCACAAGTAAACACTTTGTGATGAACATCTGTTGGTACTTCTGGGATTGATTTTCATGCACCCTTGAGAAGTTGAGAGTTGGTTGAATGCACAGATGTTGCCATTTGTTTGGTTATAATAATGCAATCAAAATACATGTACTGTACACACTGTACATGTTCATGTACAATGAATCAAATGTAATTGTACATGTACATGTGTACATGTATGTACACTGTATGAGGTTCAATGCCAGTACCGTATGCCAATAATACCACTTGTTGTTAATTATTGGCCAAAGAAGGTTCCATATTGAGGAACATGAGGATCGAAGCAATAAAGATTTAGCAAAGGCGTTTGCAGGATTTAGCAGACAAAATTTTGTGGAGAGTAATAAGTGTTTACACAGTCAACATGTACTAATACATGCTCATGTGCCAATACTACCGTCAGCAGACTTTTGTTGATGTACATGTTTGAATGATAGAGGGTCAGTTTTGCTACCCACTAATATGTACATTTGTAAGCATGTAAAATGGCAAAAGTAGAGCCCAAGACTTTGTCCTGAATTGACCGAGGTGGTTTAAAATGTAAACCTAAACTACAGCAATTCACTTTGGGCAGACAAGGCTAAATACCCGCCAATGTACTTGTACATTTAAATCCATGTGTTGTAGATGAACAAAATTGTTTTCTCCTACCTCTTCAGTAATCATTTTTGAAAAATAATGGCTAACAAAATACTTCATCTTCGTTGTTTTTTAAAGAGATGGCAAACAAAAAAGTCGAGTTTTTTAATGGCTCATACAGTATCAACCATTTTTAATAGGTATGTCGTATATTCTCCCCTTTGCCAGCCCAGTGTAAAATGTAAATCAGCCATTCAGAACATAATTTACATTGTAGATTAAAACCATCTCTATGAATTAGGACCAATGCATTTTCCGGGGACATGGGTCCAGGGAGTCAGGGACCCGTTTCACAAAGCTTTTGTTCAATGACAAATGACAAAAATCAGTGACAAAATCCGCTGATATCCAATCAGAAGCTAGGATTTCACTAGCTTATAACAAAACCTGTCATTTGTCACTCATGACAAGTTTTGTGAAACGCCCCCCCTCATGTAACTTACATGCATCATGCTGACTGTTCAGACTGAGTGGTGCTTGTGGTGGGTCTTGATCATCCAAATCCATGTTCATTGCGTTGTCGCCTCCTCTCATGATCATGGATGCGATCAGGAGCATGGCAAACATTTGACCCATCTGGTGAGAGTTGGAGAGGAAGAGAGAATAACAATCATGACATTAAATATTCATACTAGCCTTACTAGATTATAATTGACATTAATGAAGAATGATAATTATAAATGGGGAATGGGGAAAGGAGAAAGTTAGGAATAGAGTAAACGACATTTAAGTAAAGGGGTCCTGTATATTAAACAATAAAAATAAACTTTTATTTAAACATATTTGTGGCTTACACCCAGTAAATAAGATTGATTGATTGATCTGTATTGAAAAACAAGTCAGAAAAAATCTGGGAACCAGCGGGACTTGAACCTGCATCTACTGCTTGCCGGGTAGCGACTACAGTAAATTTATGAAAATAAACTTGACATTAAACTTAAACAAGTTCTCATATTTATGCATCCAAGGTTCTTCTGTCTCCTCCGATAATCAACTGTCTTTAAAGGTCTGGGGAGTCTGGGCCCTGTCTAAAGAGTTGTGATTGATATCAAAATGCTATGTACAGTAAGACTAAGAAATAGAACTTAGGAGACTGCAAGCTTGCAATTGATTTGACGACTTGTGATTGATTGAAATCAATCAAACCTCTTTAGACGGGCGGCCCCTGGTTAAAGGTAAAGACCAGTAATGGTCATGCGATTGCATTGTGAAAGAAACGTTGTGGAATCGATCAGAAAAGGTCGATCATCTAGCATCTAGCATCTGCAAGGTTCTGGAATCATCAAAATGATAAGAAATTTGGCTCATTCTTCGTAAAGTTACAAGCACTATACACAGAAAGATGTATATGGGACTACCCTATCTCTCTCACCAGACCATG
This sequence comes from Strongylocentrotus droebachiensis, assembly GCA_035222895.1. NCBI lineage: Eukaryota > Metazoa > Echinodermata > Echinoidea > Camarodonta > Strongylocentrotidae > Strongylocentrotus > Strongylocentrotus droebachiensis. Next base: position 42,845 of record JAVYIG010013103.1, on the reverse strand, counting down.
AGAGAAATAAATTTACCAAATATATGAATTAGTAGGCGGTTTCCCGGCAAATTTGTTATCATCATGTATTAGTCAAAACATATTGTTTCACATGATTGGTAATGAGAGCTTCCATTTCATTTTTTGAAATTGGGGCGTTGCCAATACTGGTCTTTACCTTTAATGTTTTAGCAAGTTACAATTAGATTCCATGAAATCTAATCTAGATCTTTTTAATTTTTTCTAAAACCTTTCAAAAATATTTTAAAAAAACAAGCCTATTTTCTTAGTAGGTCTAGGCAATTTCAACAAACCCACTCAAGAACAGACACATTCATGAACTCCTACTTCATGAGAACAGTGCGTGATTGGAACACTGACTCGGCCTGTCAAATTCAAAATAGCCCTGACGTCCCCATCTACAAAATGTACAAATTAATCCACCCTCAGAGACGCCAAGTTCAAAGATCAGCTACATGTACATGTATGCGTGACATTTTCATGACTCGGCGCGCAAGCGTCATGCAGACCCTCAAATGCTGCAGGACACTTGGTAGCTCTGCATCCTATCCACACCTCCAGTTAATAAAACTCAGACGAGTATTTTGGAGGACCAACTGACCAACCAACGTCAACCAAGTAGAATCTATTGTAGTAGGGTCTACACCACGCACCGCACACACAATCCACTCTCAATTCTCTGATTCTAGTCATATTCATAACGAATAGGTCCTACTCCTAGATCTAGATCTAGTCGAACATTATCAAAATGTCATGCCTAATTAAATACAGATTTATGTCATTGCCTGTAGGATTGTTCTTGTGAACTGGTCATTTGGTTGGCAATTATTTGGTATTCCCCCATTTCCACACATTACACAATTCACATGCGCGTCTTTCTCTCTCTCTCTCTCTTTCTCTCTCACTGCACTCACTCTGAATGTAAAATATTTGTGAAAAAAATAGCAGTGAAATAATTTTATTTATAAAATGGCTCTAGTATTTTAAGCATCGTGATTGGTCAATACGCGTCACATGGCATTGAAAAAATTTTGATGCAAGCACGATTTTGCAGAAATGAGTGCAGAAAAAGCGCAGTAAAAAGTTATATTGCACGGTGCGTAGGCGTGACCATGGAGATCCAGTGCGCGCGCGTACGTGTAGTACGCGCTCCCTCGAGTTGCATTGCAATTATTGTAGGCTACGCGTAGCTAATATTGTAGCTCCAGCGTACGCGTACTTAACTATGCGCGCTAAAGCGGGAGATTTGAAAACAAATTTTCCATAAATTTGAAAGCGTACGTGTACCCTTGTTTGTTGTAAGTTAGGCCTAGCTGAAATCGCGAAAATGGCGACTACCGCCGGTAATAAGTCGTTTCATGTCCCCACGGACGAAGAACTCGCTGACCTGGTGGGCCAGATGGATAGTGGCAACACAAAGAAGAGTTTGAAATTCGCTAGAGACAAATTACTAGGATTTGCAGCCTATTCGAACACGAATTTAGAGACCGGACTGGACGTTCCGTCTGATCTTGATTCCTTTCTGACCAAGTTTTACGCCGGGGTTCGAAAAGAGGATGGGACAAGTTACAAAAAAAGAACTATGCAGGCTCTTAGATACGGAGTTCAACGACATTATATGGACGAATCCGACTGGGATATTACAGACAAAGTGAAATTTCCTCAATCGAATCGCATGTTTAAGGCCGTAATGGTGAGTTTGAAGAAGCAAGGAAAAGGTTTTGTCGAGCATAAACCCGTGATCACCTCAACGGACATGCAAACAATGCAGAACTCTGATGAACTTGACATGACAACACCGAAAGGGTTGCAAAATAAGGTTTTCGTCGATATCATGACCTTTTTTTGTAACCGTGGTAGGGAGAACATTCGTGAGATGAAGCCAGGTGATTTCACGATTGAGACAGACGTCGACAGTGGCCTTTCTTACATGAAGAAGAAAGACTGTCTCACCAAGAACAACAGAGAAGGGCAGGATGAAGTGTCAAACAGTGGCCGGATGTATGAGATTCCGAATAGTAATTCATGTCCCTTGAGAGCATTCCAGACTTACGTCAGTAGACTGAACGCAAAGTGCATCTGGCTCTGGCAAAGGCCCAAACAAGCAGCTCCTAAGGATGGATCTTGTTGGTACTGCGATAGCCCACTTGGAGTAAACACCATCGGAAACAAGCTCAAGTCAATATCTCGTAATGCTGGGTGTAGCCAAGTTTACACAAACCATTCCCTGCGTGCCACTACAATCAATACTCTCGACACTGCTGGTGTCCAAGGTAGGGACATTATGTCAATAAGTGGACACAAGAGTGAGACCAGTCTCCGCCATTATAGCCGGACAAGTGACAGTAGAAAGAGGGAGATGAGCGGCATGCTTGCCAATCATCTGTACTCTGTCTCTGGACCTGAGGCTGAGTCTAACACTTCTTCTTCATCTTCTTCTACTGCCTATGCTACTTCTTCAACTTCTATTGCTCCTTCAGCTTCTTCTACTACTACTACTACTAGTATCATCAGTTCTTCATTCAGCTCTAGCCAAGAAACCGTGGCATACGGCGGCGATAACTCTAGGCCTACATCTGTCGAATTCAGTTCTTCCCAATCCCAGATTCAGCAGCAGAGCATCCAGAAGGTGTTCCATTTCCACGGATGCAATGTGAATATTTATAATAACTGATTGTCTATAACTCCACTGTACATATTCTATCTGTGATCTACGTTCAAACTGTAAATGCGTTGTTTTGCCTGTTTTGACTTTTGGCCTGTTTTGACTTTTGGATTTTATAATGATCGCAGCCAGGAATTTCACTGTCTGATTCAAGTTCTATGGATTTTATTACTCAAGGCAAGTGGAAATCCCGTGAACGTTTTGGTAAGTAGATCTTTACTATACTGTATAGCAAGCCTGCAAGGTCTTAGAATCTAACTCTTAATCTTATCTTATTTGTGTCGAGCCTATTTTATAAAACAAATAACGCACTTGACCCTGTTGTGCATAACGTAAATGCAGTGTTCGCTCGGTTTCTTCAGATGGTTCGCACTGTCAACTCGCCGCAAGCGGCTCGTTGCACAGAGCGGCACCAATCTAAAGAAACCTCGCGCGTACTGCATTCACCGCTATTGCACTCTGGGACGTGCGTTATTTGTATAATATCAGTAGCTACACGTGAAAAAAAAATGTTATTCTCCTCAGCACATCTTTTAAATAAAATAAAGGTTCATCATATCTAGCTAGGTCTAGACTATATTAAATATTGTCTTTGTTGTGAAATGAACTTACCAAGTGCCATAATCCGATGAGTATAGATCCCGTTCTCACGTCCAAACATAAACAACATGCCGGAGCACTCGGTGTTCCCCACCTTGTTCTCATGATTATTGCTCAAAAGTCACGTCACAAGCAAGGAAATGGCCTACACCATATAGAAATACAGAATTTCTAGATCGAACGGACTATAGAATACTATATAAACGATCACAAACTAATGATAATTTTAACTGGAAACCACTGGAAATGTAACGGTGTGCGGTTATCACAATGATAATTTCCGCAATAAAATTGTGTATGTAAAATACGTACACCTAGCTTCGTTATACGCATGTTATACATGTACTGTATGTTGTTGTCATTGAGGAAGTAGTCCCGCTGCGGAGATCTTCTAAAATCGGCAGTTCGATGAAGAAACCATGTTCATGCGCTGAGCATAATGTAACGCCAGTGCAATGTAGGGGAATGATCGCATATAATCCCGTCTTTTTATCCATTCCTGTTGCCTTTGCTTGAAAGTGATGATAAACCTCTTCTACCATTGAAAGACTTTGGTGATAGTGAATGAAAGAGAAAAAAAGAATTCACGGATAGCCGGGCCAATTAAATTGGATATTACATTTATTTTGGGGGGTGGGGGTGGAGGAGGGCATATATGCATCATCAGGTTGGATAGTTGGTATCGTATCCCCATCATTAACCAACACATATGGGACAGATCCGTTATGGCACTAACGATAAGACTTCCTTTTGCTCTCATGTTTTATGTAACATTTATTCTTTCTATCCATAAAAGGCGTCTGTCAAGTGAAGTGCAAGCCTTTTTTCCTTCCCCTCCATTAACCCCTTTCCCTCTTTCTGCCCCTCCCTCTCTCCCTCTCTCTCTCTCCAACTATCTCATGCGATAATGGCATTCCTCTCTCCCTCTCTCTTTCCTCAATTTCCTCCTCTCATATTCCATCATATACATTATTTATGTTTTGAAAAAAACATGAAAGGTATAATAATTAGGCCTAAAATAAAAACTTGTTGCATTGCCCTTTGGGTGCCAAAACATGGGTCGGTCGGTCGCAAAAGTTTTTAAAACTTTTTTTTTTGTCGCCCTCTCTGGGCCGATATTTTTTCAGATTTTAATGTTTTTATATTTTTTCCCGTTTTTTTCCCGCCCTCTTTAATGCTTTAATACATGTGTTTCAGGGTCATAATTCCATTGATATCTTTTTCACCTTATAATTATCCATGGTTTGCACGAGTGAGAATTTTGGAATAATTTGATTTTATGCATTTATACCCATTTAAACAAACAAAATACATATTTTTTTATTCATTAATATCAAAACATCTAAAAAAAACTGTTAAAAAAAAACAAATAAAATAAAATGCCGACCGTAGATTTTCAGATTTTGGGGTCGGTCGCAAAGGGCAATGCAACAAGTTTTTATTTTAGGCCTTATGTTGGATAGTGAAAATGAAAAGTAAATCATGAATTTGATCAAACTCAATAAGCAAGAAAATAAGCAATGTATACCGGTCTCTCAATAATCACACATCATGAGTCAAAATTCTTTTATTACAAGACACTCCACAATTAGTTTTATTACACTTGCACAATAATTATAGTGATTCTTGTATGATTGAACATGAGCAAAAAGAGCTATTCAGCTTCTGGCTATAAATTGGCTATAACATCTTTGTAACATAAAACATTCAATTTAATTCTCATTTATAAAGAAAATTACTTTCTCCTTTGATTTTGAAGAAAGTAGTCTAGTCCACTGCACAATAAAATTTCACCATTAGCTGCAACACCATCCCCACTATAACCAGTTGTGACCACGAAAGCAATTTGATAAGTCAGGTGACATCAAGGTCATGTGACAGGGTCATATTATAAGTCATGTGATGGCCATACAGGGATGAAAGCAAATGGTACCAAGCAATGAATATCATTTATCAAACTTTATCACCAAATGCAAATTCAAATCAATGCAAAATTAAAGATGAAAACATAAAAGAATTAAACATTGCCATATAGATTGCATAAATATTAAATAACTCTGTATCTAAATAATATCTAGTTAGCTTTTAGGTTTCATTGCAGGTTATTTAGATTGTTAAGTAATGTCATATTATATACACACAGTAGTAGATAACAAAGCACCTCTTCATAATTAAAAATGTATTATTTTTTATGCAATCTAAATCTCTTATTTAACTTTAATTCTTTCGAAGTAAATCATTGACACAAAATAATTCAATGTTGTATCAAAATGAAATGAAACAAAACAGATAACTTTAAATTGTTCTTTTTAAAAGAAATAACACTCACAATTTATGAAACCAAATTGGCAATAATCACAAATCATGGCACCAAAATGGCAACATGAGACCGGCATAAATCACTGATACAGATCAGTAAGTGCACATGAATTTCTAAATGTTTCAACACACACATATACATAGCGGATCCAATTTTAGAACCTTGAATACTCAAAATAATTATCTCAAGGTCCATGAATGCTGTACACTTTTGTTTTAGAAGTATACATAAAAAATAAACAACGACAAAAGCACTATAGGCAGTCCTCTATCCATTCTACAAAACTTTGGATGGGATGAACATTTCACAACACAAATAATTATGCCACTGCTGTCATGAATATTCATGATTGATGACAGCACATATAATTATGCCACAGCTGTCATGAATATTCATGATTAATGACAGCACATTTTCTAGAAAATATTTTGGTAAGAGACTTGAAAGTGATTTCAGATTTTGACATATAGTTTTTACCTCTATACTCCCTCAATACATTCAAGTGTAACTTTTTTGAAAAGTAAAGTACATTTAGAATATTTCCATCATATTTAGTACGCGTATTCACCAATATGTCAACAAACATTAGCGTTACAACAATGCATATCATCTGTATATATAGAGGCAGAAGGGAGTTCAATCTGTATACCGGTAAGTATACCATTGAACGCCCTTCCGGCTTTTAGCAGATTACATATACACTGTATTAACATTAATCAGTACAAAAAGAAATATTATATCAGATGCTTGAACAGAACTGCCAATTTGGAAATTTAATGTGGTAACTTTGATAGTCTATTATTTTCTTATTTTAATTCAAAATTGGTAACGAAGACATCGCATTTCATACAACAACCCAAGTCTGTCATAATACAGATTTTTTTTTTCAACAGCTGATTGAACACAGTAGTTAGCATTACTTGATAATATACTCTCCATTTTCTTTCAGACCATGTTTTTCATACAAACTGCATCGCAAACCTTCATTCATAAAGTAAAGAATAAATAGAAATTAGTATGTACATGTAGATGTATAATCACAAACAAATCACACAGAATCTATAAACAGTTTGCTTGAATTTTGCAATTAGTCCAAATTAAAGATATACTTTTTATCTACAATTTTCATGTATCATTGATAAAGCAATGATTTAGCTATACTCCTGTCCTCTTACATCAACTACTTTTCCAAGACTTGAGCAAAACTGGATTGAAATTGAGCTCATGAGTTGTCAATAGCATTTTAAAATTTCTTTTATCGTTTACTTTAATAGTAAAACACATATCAACAAAACATACAAATACAACCACAATATCAAATTGATATTCAATATGTTTCCATAAATAACTCGTCGCTGTTTTCACGAAGTGACGGTAGTGAAAAAAAATTGCATTCACTTTGCGTGACGATTTTCCTCACTACCTTCACTTCGTGAAAACAAGGACGAACTGTATGATTACGATTGATGACACATTTGTTCATATTGTGATTAATCAAGGTAACACTCATTTTGTTTCAGAGTCACAAGGGCAATAACTGTGTAAACTTTTTGAAGTTAACGCCCTTCAAACTCCCAACTGACATTTTTCACATGAATATATCTCAAAAGTGCTCATGGATCTAGATCAATAAAATGATGAAATTTTGAAGATGTCCATCACACAGACTTATCATTATTCAATTTGATCAAAACCGACCTTTGACTTTAGACATGGAAATATCTTTATATCTAATTTGACCATGGCGCAGATAGAGGGTAGTTGTATCTTCAATACAAAAATGAAAGGGAAAAACAGTTTCAGAAAATTGTCTTATGCCCTATTGTATGGCCGCTAGCCCTAATAAAAGTAGGCAATTCACTCACTGTCTGTACTACACCATTGGCACTACAAAATAAATTGTCAAGATTATGTCACCATAACATGCAGAAACCTTATTTTTCAGTGTAAATACCGGTATAACAGATACAGTCAAACCTGTCTACAGCGACCGCCCAAGGGAAACAAAAAATGTGCTTGTTGTAGACAGGTGGTCTTTGTAGACAGGTTCCTTTAGTACATGTTTCAATGAGAAACCATTTTCAAGGGAAACAAACAAATGTGCTTGTTGTAGACAGGTGGTCACTAAAGCAGGTTTAACTGTACAAAGAATTAAGGAAAGGGAAACGATTGTCATTCAAATGAAACCAGGTCTAATTGCAACTGTATTAAAAGTAGAATCTGGTTTTATAATCCCAGCTCCAATGTCTAATTTCTTCTTTTTTCTCATCTTTCCCTCCAGACCCCAACAGAATACAAAGTAAAATTTGAATATTTTTTTCTCCAATGATTGAAAACAAAATGGAAGCACTTCATCAACAAAGGCACATGGGTCTGACTCGTGGTACAGATACATGTAGTGTCAAATCAGAAATAGACACTGAAGCTAGGTAACACCCCCCCCCCCCCCCCCCCCCCTACCAAAAAAGTAACAATACAATGCACCCAATTAACTACCGGCATATTACATAACATACTGGGCTCATTCGAATTCTTACAATCTGTCGTATTTAACAAAACAATTTAATGATACTACAAACTTACAAAATGTGAATTCAAATGAGGGCTATTTTTCTTGATTTGTACCTCTTTTACACTGCTGACAGAAGACATGTATGAGGTTACTATAAATCTAGTAAATACATTTTGAAGTTGGGCTTATATTTTGACAGTTTGCCATATGTTTAGTTGCATTTTTGTAAAGTTTGGCATGGTAGTCAGTAAGTCATCAATCAGTAACTCTACAGAGTGAAAGGTCTTATCGATGCACACATGTACACTATTCACTTAAACCGTATGGAACTTCAATTGGGAAAACAAAAATTGGCAACATTTACATCATCTGCTGGTTCATCAGGAAAGCTTCATACAATCAATGTTCAATATGCAAACAAAACATTATTTAAAAAAGAAGAAATCAGAAGAAGAAAAGATAACTACAATGAAAAAGGGGGAATTGCATGCAAAATACAAAAAAAATAATGAAAAAATGTAGATATATCTTAATTACAGTACACATATATCCAAATGAGAGTTGAAGGTAGTGAATGGTATAGGCCATATTACGATGTATCAAATAATTCAAATTCATTCATGCTTTCTAGACTAGTAGCTGTAATTATCTCAAAGGATTGCAGTAGGTTGGTTTATATAGTGATACTGAACTGATAAGCTTTCTGCCCTAGCGTTCTGTTCAGAGCCATCTATACACAGAGTTTGGCCAACCTGGTTCAAGTTGGACACAATACGGCGTCTACTGCTTTGTTGGGCAAGCACAAAACAAAAGAATGTACGCCATGTTGTGACCCAGTGAAACCAATCTGGCCAAACTCTATGTATAAATGGCTCTGGTACTGTTTATTGCACAGCGCCATCTTGTGGTCAACTTGCAAACAGTGTGTGATCCAATACAGTGCAGCAAGTTTAGCCCATCTGAGATGGCGCTAGAGCGGATGCTCCAAGTAGTGTTGCTTTAAAGTTAACAATGATGAATGCAAGAAATAAATTGATTAAACAAGACAAGTAACTAAGGTTTCTGATACATATCAATCACTTCTCAGTGATGTTCAGGTAATTAACACAAAATCGTATGAAGTCAGTTGCCAGTAATTTATTTCAGCCAGAAATTTGTTGAAACTGTCTTCGTAATAATGAGCTTCTTTAAGCTACATTTATACTTTCAAAACAGGCTACTATTCATATTGTTTGGTAATGTGGCAAGCAATTTTTCAGTCTTTACTTCTTCTTCTTATTTCAAATTGATACAACCATTCCAGACACCACTCATATCAAATTAAATAGCACAGTTGGCCGAAATAGGGTCACAACAATGTCTTGATAAGTAGATCAGTCTGAAATACCTCTGTATCGTTTCACACATCATTAAATAATTATTACCCATGTAATATGCTTAAGGCAGTGGAGTGAACAAGTGCAGATTAAGTACAGTAGCTTAGAGTATATCCTTAAAGGAATGTTAGCATTGTTAACAAATAAATCCAACAAAGGGACAGTTGACAGTATGACACAATGCAATGTAAAGGAACAGGGAATGAAAACACCAAGCTGTTTAGTTCCTTGTAATTGTACATTATCAAGATATCTTAAATAACAAATCTATTTGTAAGTGTAAACCAAATGTTGTATCTAGTATAGGGTGTTGGCGGTGTACATACCCAGCCGCTTTTGTCAAAATGTACTGTAATGCCTTTAAATTAAATCACACTTGATTTCATCAAACATTTGAGGAAATGAAATATTCAGATATGACAAAGTACACGTCCCCTTAAAAATACAAAAATCAATCTATATCGATTCACTTTGGTTTGTTGAAACATGTTATATCAAAACACAAAGGCATGGTTGTGTTCATAATTGTCTTGGGGTAGAGTTTAATCCCATTCAGCCATTTATTTATTGTCAGGCAATCCAATATATATATTTATATATATATCACATATGTTTATTTAATCATTTTAATTACTATATTCAATTTTTAAACATTCATCTTGAGACACAATGAAAGAAATGATAGAGCATTAAAACATAAGTTGAACATTTTGATGTCCAATAGAGTACTGTATACAAAGCAGAAGATAGTAGATTTACATATGATCTATTTGGAACAACAGGACGTTAACAATGTTGTTTAACACAGAGTTAACACCATTGTGGTCTAGTGAGTCCAGAAAGACCATGCTTGTGATTAAAACATGAAACTAAATTGTTAAGGACAACATATTTTCACCACATGCATTTCAATTCGAATAAATGATTACCGGTAAGTAAGATCGCAGTAAAGATTAGTAATGAATAAATAAAGTTGAAAGATTATTAGTGGCAAAATGAAGTCAAGAAAGTTGAGTTAAGGAATGATTGAATTTTAGTTTTGTAAATAGTACTTTAAAAGAAGATTCTGAATTCAGCCTGCAACTGCTTATTTCAGTGGTGAGAACTTGCAGAATCTGTGCAGCAAAGAAGTATTCAAGCAAAAGTTTTGTTTGATCTGCATGTTTTCCTATTTCTCATGCACACATACATTACATGTATATGAGTACATGTATTGAAGATAATTGTTAAGTATATAGCTGTATCTAAAGCACTTCAGTTTATGAAGCCTATTAAAAGAATGGTATATGTCTGACTGTTTTTAAGTAGAATTATAATCTAATGCAATCTACATAGATGTAGCTAGAGTCTTTATAAGCATTTATTAACAACTGTTCAGCCAAAAAAATTATTCTCCAAATTACATATTATTTCCTGACAGCCAAAAGGATGTTAAGTCACATTTTATATAGAGCTCAGCTGGATCCATTCTGGCTTTCAACAGAAAGAAATGTTTTGCTATGCTCCTCTGGCTCTTAATGACACTATCTTGATATAAAATTTCAGTCTAAAGAACTCCTCTGACTAGTTAAGAGTAGGACAATGTGTGAATAAATTATTTCAAGGTCATGAAAGAGTTTGGAAAGGGACTGCTTGCCTAAAGCTTCATTGCTCAACAGCTAGTCAGAATTTGGCCTTTTGGTGTCACTGTTACAAGCCACAGCCTGATTGGTGGGCTGAGTATTTTACATCATGCACTCGGAATCATCGAGCAGCCAGTCAGAATCAAGCTCTTCGATGTAACTTGTTACAAGCCCAATCCTGATTGGTTGGCTAAAATACAAGAATCTTACACCAATCATTGACAATCCCCACTAGCCAATCAGATTCAAGCTTTCTTCTGCTACCTGTTATAATCTGAATTCTGATTGGATGTCAATGTAACATCTACCTTTGAAAATTGCAATCTGCAAGCAAGGTCCAGAAAGCAATATTTGCATGGAATGATAAACATGACATAGTCATGCCAACATCAAATTCATCCTTGAAATGGTGAACAGCAAAGTTGTGATACACATAAGACACATCTTGAACAAATATTCCCACCAGATCTCTTAAAGATATTAGATAAATATACCACTTGCCTATCTGTTTGAATTAATTAAACGTATGACATACTATACATGAAGCTCAATTCTGTATAGATTTGGTTTGTAAGTTTTGGTAACAGATAAGGCCTGTGTGTAATCTGGGCCCGTTGCATAAAACTTTAAAACCATTGATGGTAACTTTGCCATCAATGGCAACTACTATGGCAACAGGGCTCAACGGCCAATCAAAATCAAAGTTTTCATGGTAGTTACCATTGATGGCTAGGTTACCATCAATGGTGAGTTTTGTGCAACGAGGCCGTGATCTATGCTCTCTAATAATATAGCATTTTAACAGATTCTCTCTCTGAGCAAGTCAAAGCGAATTTGTTCCATACGTCACTGCAATCACATCTAAGATTTCAGTGTAGCTGATGACTGCATTAAGCTGATAGCCCTCCTAGAGCTAGAATCAGACACAAAACATCAAGTAAAATGAAATTTTGATGTCACAATTCAAAAATACATAGTAACACATGGGACATACCTCAGGGACCCGTTTCACAAAGCCTTTTTTCAATGAAAAATGACAAAAATCAGAGGAAAATCTGTTGATGACCAATCAGAAGCAAGGATTTCACTAGCTTATAACAAAATCTGTCATTTGTCACTCATGACAAGTTTTGTGAAATGGGGCCCAGATTTGTCCATCTACGGGTACATGCTCCACTATTTAATATTACTTAGAAAAAAACATGCAACATGCAGGAAATAGATGTACCAATATATTTCTGAATATTACAATGCAAGCAATCCTTTCCCCCACATACAATGTATATTTGATGTAGTACTTGAATAAGATTTCACAGCACAGAGTAGTTTAGCCATGACACATAGAGATTCATATGAAATTCAACTATATTAATTTACTGCACCAATTAGTACTTCTGACAAATTGTACTTGAGCATGTTTCAAACCTTTGAATCAAAATTTTAAAAGGTGTGAACAGCATTGACATTACTAGTCTACACAAGCATGTGATTCTGAAAATAGTTCATCTAATCCCTTTCCTGTCCAAGTAATCTCACTATCTGAATGATTATGATACAAACAACCAAGATCTTGAATCCCATCACTAAGGAGCCACAATGACTTGTATACTTTTAAATTTTGTCAGCGGTTTTATGAGCGGACGAATCTGTAATATACAGTATATCGATGTAAAGATTTGTTGATTCATTATAATGATGACGATATATTTCATGTTGTTCTGGATCTTAGTAAATGATAGTAATCTTAATTTTCTACTCATTGAGAATGTTTGTTCATCTGCCATTATGGACTGCTACGATTCGATTTGTCCAACTGATGCAGACATCCAAAATCCATTAACACATCAGTTCAGTGAGAGCCAAAAGAGCATTAACTCATCCACTTTTGCATAAAGTTAGTGCTTTTTCTACTCTCAGCAGATAAAATATTTTGCATGTTCTAATCGCTGAGAGAGTTTTTGGTTCACCTGCCATTATGGACTGCTACAAGTCGATGTCCAAATGATGCAAACACCCAAAATCTCACAACACATCGATTGAGAGTCGGAAGGGCATCAACTCAACCTTTTTTGCAAGAAGTTAGCGTCCTTTCCACACTCAGCAGATAAAATATTTTGCATGTTCTAATCGTTGAGAGAGTTTTTGGTTCACCTTCCATTATGGACAGCTACAAGTCGATGTCTGAATGAAAGAAACTATATAAATCTGGTATAACATCAGTTGAGAAACAGGAGGGCATTATTTTACATAAAACATAGATTGCCATTATGTTAATAAGCTTCTGGCTCTCGGCAGATGAAAATATGCATGATTTTCTACCTTTTGACAGAGTTTATTCATCTGCCATTATGAATTGCTACAAGTCAATGTCTGAATGATAGAAACAATCAAAATCTGGTATAACATCAGTTGAGAGCTAGAAAGGGCATTAACTCATATACACTCTGGATTTACATAAAGTTACTGCCCTCCTGGCTCTGAACAATCAAAAATATTCTTCATGTTCTACTGGTTGAGAAATTTGTTCATCTGCCATTATGGACAGCTACAATTCGATGTCTGAAGTGTAAAAACACCCACAATCAATACAACACATCAGTTGAGAGACAGAAGGGTCTTAATACATTAACTCCTATACTTTCCATAAAGTTAACGCCCTTATAGCTCTCGGCAGACAAGAATAATCCTCATTCTCTACTCATAGTTTTTTCATCTGCCGTGATGGAAACCAGTCTTAGGTACCCAGGTGAGGAGGGACTTGGGTAGGCCAATGTACTTCTTAATGGTCACACAACCATGGTAGGTCAGGGCTCTCGGCATCGGACCCAGGACCGTCCACTCGTTGGTCTGAGGGTCAAACTGCTCTACGCTGTTGGTCGAGATGGTCAAGGCATCGTCCTCGTCCCCCACGGTCCACTGGCCACCGATGACGTCGATCTTCTTGTTGGTGACCGTCATGGAGTATAGCTCCCTCGCGTGGCCATCTGCGTGCTGCATCTCGGCTATCGTGTTCACCTCCCCTTTGTGCGGACTGTAAACCTGGTTCAATGGAAACATTGTAAAATATTAAATGTCATACAATATTCTTCTAATACTACATTTCTGACTTTGGGGCCATTAGGGTCATTTCTGATAGTCATGGCTTTATATAAATGTTCCCTGGCACAGTACAAATAAATATATTCATAATCCTAAAACTTGCATAGTCTTTGGTAAAAACATTTGTTCAGATTCTGTGACTGGCAAATGAAATCTGAGAATTTATGATACAAATAATGCATGTACTTTTCAAAATATCTTTCTCTTAACAAGACAGGATTGGTGGTTGTGAACTAATTTGCAGACACACACCATTGTTAACTGGTTTGCGTAAACGTGTCTGCAATATGTGACTATGAGAGGTTCTGTACTTATGCTGCTCCTACCAGAAACTAACAGATCTTGGCTCTACTCAAGGCTTCAGGAGTTGGAGTAAAGTGTCAAATGATTGGATAAGCTAGATAAGGATTAATACTTTGTCATAGAATTTGTTATTGATAACCAGTTTTATGAAACAGGGCCCAGGTGCTGAATTACCTGTACTTTGTACTCAGTCCTCCCTCCTACTAGATAAATCTTGCTCTTCAGAGTGGCTCCAACCCTTGGTTCACAAGGCAAGGATAGATCTTTTATGATTGTCCAACAACTTTTGTCCACATGAAAGCATTGCACCAGGATATCGTTTGTGTCCTCCATGTGTCCTCCAATGACATAGAGACGTCGACTATGGGCGGTCACGACTGGATCAACGACTCCATACGACATAGACTCTGTCTGCTTCCACTGGTTGGACCGCCGATTGTATCGTTCGACTTCACGAAGGGGTTCGTTGGAGGAGTCCAGGCGGCCACCAACAGCATATATTCGGTCTTGGACGACGCCGAGTCCCTGGCAGAGTCGGGGAACAACAAGCCCACTGCATTGTGACCATTCATTGAACAGGGAGTTATACCTCCAGGTGTCGCCAGTGATTAACTTTGCGTCATTGCGTCCACCTATTACATACACATCATTGCTGTGAGCAACCACACGGTATTCAGTAGTGTTCCCAGGATACTGCGCAAGCGGGTACCACTTGCGCCTGACACTGTCATAGTAGCAGGTGTCTCTGATCCAAGCCTGCTGCTTGTTGCGCCCACCGACGACAAAGGTCACATCGGAAAAGGCCCTCCTGGGTTTCATCCGAGGTTCCCCGCTGTTCCTGCCCTCGCGTATGATCTGCTGCATCTCCATAGCCTCCAGGATCAGGAACTGGCAACCCTCGTTGTCCCGGATCAACGGTGCCATCTTGATCTTATCCCGGAGCATGTCCGGAGGGATGTAGGGGAGCCGGATGCACATGAGCATGTCTGATAGGTACCCGGCTCTTTCGTCTTCCTTGCACTTGACCCACTTCATCAGGGCGTCAAAGGCATCTTCTTCAGATCTCAGGTTGAGGTTGTCATCTCCCAGGTAATCCAGGACTTCCTCAGGAGATAGCTGAAGGAACTGATCCTGCTTGATCACCTCTGGGAAGCACTTCAAGGCATATTTTGTGGCAGCCTGGAGAGATAAAGGGAGCGGGTAAGAGAGAAAGAGAGAGAGAGAGAGAAAGAGGGGGCATATTTTAGTATCAGAAACTTGATTTTACTTTTTACAGGGATGCCAGTTAGAATTGACCAAAAAGCTTGAAAATTACCTAGAATGAGCTATTTATTTTGTACACAAAAAAACCTTAACTATGGCCTGAAAATCACCAGGGCCCGAATTCAGGCTTTTGCTTGGAAACTGGCATCCCTGTCTTTACACTTGTCTAGCTACAATCAACGTTTAATTGAACGTTTTTCACGTAGGAATAACATACGCCTCGTAGGCTATCCAGAAGCAGCTGAACAGCGTGAGCAATGCATCGAGATCGCAGAGGATATTGTTCGCGGGAAATTCGAAATCGACCTCAAGGTCGAGCAGGCTCATCACTAGAGATTGTACATCTCTAGTTGAAGTTCAAAGTGACTCGGTAATATAACTGTATAAAATGTTACTTATTATATTCCTTCTACTGGACTAACCCTCTGACATGCAAAAAATCCTGAAAAAATTCTCAAACCACAAGGATATCTATGGTTTTCTTTGAAGCGTCCCTGCGCAACACAGTGATTAACAGGAAATTCTCCCAACCATTTTTGAATTTTCCCAACCATTTTTTCCATGAAAAAAATAAAATAAAACAGGCTATTAAAAATCTGGCAACACTTAGTACTATGTAGAGCCAATTTATTGCTTTGTGACGATTTACATTCCCCTAAAATGTAATTAAATTGTAATAGTATAGTTGGGAGAATTAAGGAATCAATCAGATCGGTTTTTCCCGATTTGTATCATTAATAATGGTCCATTTTCACTCAAATTTTCAGATTATCTTTAATTGTACATCTAGCATTGAAGTCACTACCTTAGCACCACTATCTCTCATCTGAACAATGTTACCAAGTCCCTTTAATGGTCAAAGAAAAGAAACTGGAGACAAACTTCTGGCTAGATTGTTGCCAAAATCATAATTTAACCCTCTGGGTCATTCCATGTCAAATCACCCAATGGTTTTAACCCGACCATTTTTGATTTTGATGAAACTTAGTGTACTTGTTGAGTGTGATCTCACAGCACCAAATCCCAAATTTTAGGTCAATCGGGTGAGGGGTTTGGGAGATACGGCCCACCAAATTTTGACATTTTTTCAAAAATGGGGGTGGCAGGCCTACCTTTGAACCCTTATATTTCGGGACCTAATGGGTCAATCTTCACAAAATTTGTATTGTTAGAAAGGATATTCAATAAGAATTCCAAATCTGCGACCATTTTGAAAATTCATACATGTTGGGGTACTTTGACCTCTTGACCTAAGATTTGACCTTGAAATTGACCTTGTGGATCGCGTGACCTTGACAATATTTTTCATGAAATGTAATCTCTGACATGTTCACTTAAACATATAAAAGTTTCAGAGATATAATATTTTTTGTTTATGAGCAATAAGGGTTGAAAGTTTCCATACTTACAGATATTCACAATAAACCCTATTATAATGTATACAATACATGCAATATGCACAGTACAACATACATCTTCCACATGCTTTTTTGTTATAGGCATATCCATTCTAAATGTCAGCAGTACTTGAATAGAAATAAAATGACAAGTTCATATAGGCCTAAAGGGTTAACAGGATGTATGGCTTTAGGCCTCTGAGTCGGTTCTAGGATAATTACCCCCCTGGAAAATTATCCCCCCGGAAATGTCCCCCCCCCCCCCCCGCCGAGGACAATTACCCCCCGAGGACTATCACACCCAGAGGACAATTACCTCCTAGGACAATCTGTCCCCCGAGGACAATTACCCCCTGGACAATAACACCCTAGGACAATTACCCCCCCGGACAATTACCCACCCCCCCCCCCCACCCCCCTATTCGTTAAAGGGGAAGTCCATCCTGATAATAAGTTGGTTTTAATCAAAGCAGATTTTTTTGGGGGGAGGTAATTATCTTTGAGGGGTAATTTTCCAGGGGGGGGGGGGTAATTATCCGGGGGTAATTGTCCTTGGGGGGGGACAGATTGTCCTAGGAGGTAATTTTTGGGGGTTAATTGTCCTCTGGGTGTGATAGTCCTCGGGGGTAATTGTCCTCGGGGGGGGAAACATTTCCTGGGGGTTAATTTTCCAGGGGGGTAATTATCCTAGATCCGACTCAGAGGCCTAAAGCCATACATCGTGTTAACCCTTTAGGCCTATATGAACTTGTCATTTTATTTCTATTCAAGTACTGCTGACATTTAGAATGGATATGACTAGAACAAAAAAGCATGTGGAAGATGTATGTTGTACTGTGCATATTGCATGTATTGTATACATGTACATTATAATAGGGTTTATTGTGAATATCTGTAAGTATGGATACTTTCAATCCTTATTGCTCCTAAACAAAAAATATTATATCTCTGAAACTTTTATATGTTTAAGTGAACATGTCAGAGATTACATTTCATGAAAAATATTGTCAAGGTCACGCGATCCACAAGGTCAATTTCAAGGTCAAATCTTAGGTCAAGAGGTCAAAGTACCCCAACATGTATGAATTTTCAAAATGGCCGCAGATTTGGAATCCTTATTGAATACCCTTTCCAACAATACCAATTTTGTGAAGATTGACCCATTAGGTCCCGAAATATAAGGGTTCAAAGGTAGGCCCGCCACCCGCATTTTTGAAAAAATCTCAAAATTTGGTGGGCCGTATCTCCCAAACCCCTCACCCGATTTACCTAAAATTTGGGATTTGGTGCTGTGAGATCACACTCAACAAGTACACTAAGTTTCATCAAAATAAAAAATGGTCGGGTTCAGATTTTCAGATTTTTTGGGTGATTTGACATGGAATGACCCCTCTCCCTCCCTGTGACGACATAGGCAGCGTCTAGACGGATATTATCTGTCTCATCTGAATAAGCCACATGGAGCAGTTCACAGGCAGCATTCTGTAGCTTAAACATTACACAGGTATGATCTGTTGTGTAAACAATTACCTAAGCTAAAATGCTGGAAGACACTTAGAAAAAACTCATTCAGCCAGAGAATAATCAATGTGTGGAATGGTCTTCCAGGCGATGTTGTGGAGAGCACCACTATCAATCGCTTCAAATCTGGACTTGAGAAATGGTGGAAAGATGCCCCAGATAAATATGATGACAACCCCAACCAAAGGAAACGACGGATAGGAACAACAGTCTAAAGATCGAATAATCCTGGATCAAGTGAATTACAAGTGAGTTACCTTATGGAGCTGTTCACAGCTTGGATTCTCATAGGCCGTCCTCTGGATCTCAAGGCAGTTTGCAGGATCTAGCATCCCTCTCAGGAAATCACTGCACTTCTGAATGGCTGAGGAGTGCTTCATCATGGACGCCAACTGCAGGGCCTCTCTGGCATTCTCTTCAAATATCTACAGGGAAAAAAAGAGAAAGGGAGAGAGAGAGAGAGAGAGAGAGAGAGAGGGGGGGGAGAGAGGGAGTGGGAGGATGGGAAAAGGAGGGAGGGAGGGAAAGAGGGAGAGGGAGACACAGAGAGAGATTATGATGGGAAGAGGATATTTATTTTAAAAAGGTTAGATGGTACGCAAGAATAAAAGAGGAGAACAGGTTAGATATGATAAAAGAAAAAAGGGGTATAAACGAAAGCAGGGAGAAATAGAGGGGGGAAAGAGAGGGTGAAGAGAAGGAGGGCAGAAAGGAGGAAAGTGAAATAGAAAGATAAAGAAACGGGAGGAAGGAGGGGAGAGATAGAAAGAGTAGGGGAGAGTTAGGAGAGGAGAGAAGAGGGAGTTGAGGTTAGAGACAGAGTGTTTGTGATTTTAAAATGAAAGGAGAAAAAGATAGGAAGAGGAAGCATTGAGAAGAGAGAGAAAAAAAGAGAAAACAGAAAAAAGGGATGTGAATGAGAGAAGGGAAGGAGAGAGGGAGAGAGGAAGAGTGGGAGGAGAGGCACACAAGAGTGAAAGATTGGAGGAGAGAAGAAAGAGGGAAGAGCAAAAGAGAGGAGAGGGTTTCAGATTTTTAGTGTTTGTGACCGGATAAGACTTTATGCAGATGCTCAAATTAATCTTAGACAGAAGCTGTGCATCTGTCATGCAAATTTAAGGTTTAGGTACATGTCGCTTCAGGGCATGTCTTATTTTGAATGTTTGTATTTTTACCTCAAGTACAGTCCTTTCATGTAGGTACAGTATTCCCTAAATGTACTTGATGCCTGAATCATAATGCCATAAATCCTTTTTTATGATAATGTTACATTGATTTTTTTCCTTAATTTGAAATAGCAAAAACAATATTTTCAAGTGTGTTGTCATATATCCCCAAAAAAATTCCACATCAAATACATGCAGTTTCTTATTCAGTTAATCATCTCTATTGGTTGTCTGCAAATTAAATGTACCCTTTTGTTTTATGTACATGTACATGTAATGCATGTCTTCTAAGAAAGTGCCCTTATAAAATTAATGCTAATTGTCCTGTATAGCCCAATTTGTAATAACAACTTGTAGGAGAGTTACAGTACCTCCAAACGAGATGTGTAGGTGTAATTGACAATCATCCTCAGAACCGACGGGGTAATGTCCTCAATGGTCACTTTCCCCGACTCCCCAGTCTGTAACATCCTCCTCTCCATCACTTCATCAATGGTTGCTATGACAACCCGATGGCACTGAAGCTCCTCCTTCTCCACACACAGTCTAACATCCACAAATTTGCCGTCGTGTCTTTGGTCGTTTAGCCCGAGGAGGATTTCGTTGACATGGTAGGGTTGTTCAAAGGTGTATTCGGTGGCGAGCTTCGCAAGGTCGTTTGCGGACTCACGCCTCCTATTGTCTTGCCTCTCAAGGAACTCGAGGCACGCCTGCTCCGACGAGTGCATGTGGAACTGCCTCGACGCTGCAAGTAGCTTTGTTGCGTTCTCATTGCTGATTATGAGCTTGGCCGAGTAGATGTAATCGAGCAACAACCGCACAATGAATGGCTCAACGGCCTCAATGACTAGTTCATCTTTGGCAATGCGATCTCCTTCCTCTGTCACTTCATCTGCTAGATTATGGGCAAAGAATCTGCTAGTTGCAGCTAGGACCACTTTGTGACATCTAAATTGCGTATTTCCTACAAATATGTCGAAGTCTGTGAATCTGTCCTCTAATCGGAATTCATTGAGTTTGTTGAGCACATCCGCTGCGTAGTTTGGATCGTCCACCTCCTTCTGCTCAAAGACAGAGGACGTGACTGTCCAGGTGCTTCCGTCCGTCTTCAGGCTGTCCGCGAGGCTGAACTGACTTCCGTAACGGCTCAAGCGGTAGAAGTTCCCTGCCATGGAGAGCCTCTTGGACAAGGACAGCGTCGACCCAGGAGTTCTCCTGATCACAAAGGACAAGTTATTGATCGGGGTCATGTCTTGTCGATGTCCGTTTGGTGCGGGAGGAGGCACCGGCGAGGATCGGATGATATCTTCGCATGACGACGGCTCTTCCTTGATTTCTGTGAATGGATGGCCCCCAGCATCGGGAATCTCTGGGTAAAGGAAGTTCCCAATCTCGGTAGAAGGCGGACGTGCCTTCTTTCGACAGCAGCTCTGGCAGCAACCCATCTTGTCTCCTTCACATGCTACAGCATACTATCCTTCAAGTCATCTGAAAGATACAATGTTCAGAGATTGGTACAGGTTAGATGTTGGGAAAGACTGTTAAAGGCCGGCTGTACTAGTTCAGCCAGAAGGGATTAGACCACACAGCGAGGTCACTGACAGGTGGCTATCTCATTAACTCAGCTCTCAATCAACATAAGAAAAAGAGGTTCATGGGGGACCAACAGGCACCGATCGGGGAAGTTTTTTTCTATCTATATGGAGCAAGTAGTTACAAGTAGTAAAGTGTGGCTTTAAAGGCCCACTGCACTACTTGTAGCTACTTGCGCCCTCTATATAACAAACCATACCTAATCGGTGACCATTGGTCCCCCATGATCCTCTTTTTCTTATGTTAACTGAGAGCTGAGTTGATGAGATAACCACCTGTCCAGTGACCTCGCAGGGCAGTCTAATCCCTCCTGTAAACTATGGCAGATACGCTTTAAAAGACATATTCTATTTCCGATAGTAAACATATGGTTATCATGTGTTATTTCTTCAAAGCCTTTCACATTTGACCAATAACAGAGACCACTCTTTATTCCAATATTGGTCTCATGAAATTAATCTGGTAAAGGTATCGGATATCGGTGTTGCGAGTCCTACATGTTTCTTGCAGGTTCACAAGCATGCTAATCAGACTTCGGCACTGATGTGTTTTTTCAGGCCTCGGTGCAAATTGCGAAAAGACCTGGGTGGCAATAAGGTCAGGACCACCACAATTACAAACTTTGACATAGGGCTCATGCATCAAGATCCTAAATAGTTCAATCTTGACCCCTTCATGTAAATGTTAGTGTGAAGCCCTGGCTAAGCCTCACCTAAACTGCACATAAAACCCCTTTGCAACCCTATTAAACCTAGAAAGCTCGGAGCAAAATATTAGATCACCGTAAAAATCTAATACTGCCTATGATCGAGTCAGGCTACATTCTGCACGGTGAGTTTTAAACATGTGAGCGTCTGGAATTCCAGCCTTATGAAGAGGTTATACCCTATGCCAAACTAACGTATCCATAATGAGTTTTCCAAATTGCCTACATGTGTAAAGACCATTTTAATTCTCCTGGATTAAAAGCAAATAAAAGTTTTATGCTTATTGCAGGGTTAAGAATGGCAAACAGCAAACCGTTGGCAAACAACAGAGGACCCTTCACACTCTGTATCTAACATTATAACTCTTCTATTTGCATCTTTGGGAATATACAGTATGCTGAAAGAAACTAAAATTGCCATGTTATTGCTCAGAGCAAAAGGGCATTATCTCATGTCATTTAACACAGAGTTATCCCCTTATGGCTCTAAACAGATGATAGCCTTAGATGAATAAGTGCAAACAACACAACATACATTAAAGATTGGATTATTAAGTTTTTTAATGCTGGTATCAGTACAAAAGAAGAAAAAAATTCCCCTCCACCCCAAAAAAAAAAAAAAAAAAAATCAAGGCTGATATCACTGAATATTTTTTTTTTTTTTAAACAAGAATACGGTACCTTTGAATTAAAGTCTAATATGTTACACCTATGCTTGAATACAGAATTTAAATAAAGAGAAAAGCATAGCCATAACTGTCAACCCTATGCAAATGATTTGCACAAAAGTAGAGTTACAGCATCCGCACCATATATACAATGTACCAAAATTATTTTATTTTTTGACAATATCCAGGAAAGTATGAACACAGCTTAAGTGCAATGTCGTAGCTGCATGACATGATTATGACGTGATCAAGTTTTTGACATCTGTCTGTGTGTATCGGTATGACAACTTCTTCTGACACATCCACACATACATTGTACCTGACGTTTTTATTGTCAAACCCTGGTGAAAGCCGGGCTAAACTGATGTCAGCACGTGGGATTTCAATAAAGCTTAAATACCGGGTACTTTCGATTCTGGTAATGGAATTGCATTTCAAGATAAAACTGGCCTTGGGTCATTCTGCA
Organism: Strongylocentrotus droebachiensis; assembly: GCA_035222895.1. NCBI lineage: Eukaryota > Metazoa > Echinodermata > Echinoidea > Camarodonta > Strongylocentrotidae > Strongylocentrotus > Strongylocentrotus droebachiensis. Next base: position 19,568 of record JAVYIG010013103.1, on the reverse strand, counting down.
TATATTTATGAGGTGTTGTGGTCGAGTGTATACGTCACCGGACTGTGGATCACAAGGTCCGCGGTTCGAGTCCAGCTGCAGCACTAATGTCCTTTGGCAAGACATTGATCTACATTTGACACACTCAACCCAGGTGATGTAAATGGGTACCCGGCAGGAATTAATTCCTTGAAATGCTAGAGCGCCGTATAAATGGCAGCCATGCTATAAAAACCAGGGTAATAATCAGGAGCGCCAGGAGTGGCAAGTCCGACAGATATGAGCGCTATACAAGAACCCAATATTATTATGATCATGCAGGGGTAGGTTGTTTGGAAACAACTAAATTAAGCAAATTAAAGAAAATTCATATTCACCGAAAAACACAACTCTAAATTGAATGTACATGTACATGACTACACGTACAATGTACATAGGAGACCGCATGAAGGTCATTATTCTTTCCTCATTTCTCAGCAACTTAAAGTTTATAATAAAATCAAAAGAAGATTCATTAAAGAATCAATGTATATTTCATTTGATTCTGTGAGACTTTATTTTCCAGAATTGCCAGAAATCAAAGCAAATTTTCTAAGAAATTCTCTTAATTTCTTTAATCAAAAGTGATAGTACAAACTGCACCCTTACACAGAAATAAAAAAATTAAAGAATGAATCTTCTAGCTTGTCCACATGTAAGGAAAATTAAGATAATTTGGGTCTTGTTTCATAGAACTTCTATCAAAATCACATCTCATTTCTATAACAGGTTTGCTAACAGCCAATTAAATGCAACAATTTCAGAAGCTAATAACAGTTATTGTAACTGAATTTTTTATAAAGTGAGGCCCAAATCATTCAACAAATTTCACAGATCATATTAAGTTGAGGTGTTCGAACCTTTCCTAATGATTTTATTCATAGACAATACGACCTGATTCTTTTCTATCTGTCATGCCAGCTTCAGTTAACCTTACTTTTTGACATTTTCATTGTCTCTCGGAACACATGGTCCTGAAAGGAAATGAACAATTGGGATTAGTGTCATGTACTTCGATGACATTGAACCGCTATCCACAGACTCATTAAAATGAGGCAAGTCATCTATTCACCACATCCATGAAAAACAGATCTAAGGTATTGCTCAATTTTTTCAAGAGGGTGCACAACTTCATTGATTTGTAATAGATGTTTTGCAATGTGAAACAAAGCCAGGTGTGAAACAAAGCCAGGTGTGAAATAATACTTTGTAAAGATTTCCCTATGTAATAGGCTAACATCTCGGCCCAATCTTATAAAAAGATACAATTAATCACAAGTTACTTGTGATTGGTATCACAATTTACTTGCAATTGAAATGTACATAAGAGATAGCAAAGTGCAAAAACTTGCGATTGATTGAAGGACTTGCGGTTGATTTGGATCAATCGCAACTCTTTATAAGACAGGGCCTAGGGCTCAACACTGTATGGAACAGGTGCACAGTGCATTTGGGCCCTCATATTCTATGTCTACACCCCCCCCCCAAATAAAATTTGTGGGGGGGGCATGAACACTGGCCCTATAATACTGAATTCCCACTTCTAATGAAATAAGACGGTGTGGAGCCCTGCCTACAATGTAAACCTCAAAATGCATGAAACTTTCACATATTCCATGAGTGATCTTGATTATGAAAGTTTCAGCTCTAAAACAACTTAATGCCGAGTTGACAACTGACACAACACTGAATTTTGCAATTCACTACGCTTATTTCCACAAACACAATTGTCATTTTTCAAAAGTTTCATTTTGCCTATATTTATGGCTCTTTCAAGTAAATGTCTAATACCTACTTGTACGACCAATACCGGTAAATATATTTGAGACACTTTAATTGCAATGATGATTGAGGCAGGCTTCCCATGGTATTAAGTCATTGGATGAATTACAGGTTGTATGTATGATTCAAAATTGGTATTGGAAATCATGCTTAAATGTCAATGGTACACGAGGTTTTCCTTCTTGACTTTGTTTTCCAGATTAATGACGGCACTAACATTGTCAAACCGCAGATCATGTGGTCTACTATGACTCTTATGAGCCTTCCCCACTACTCATGTCATTGGTTAAATGACAAACTTTTTTGACACATACACAGTCACAAGAGATTTTTTTTCCTGGGGCCAATCAAACTGAATATTAGTGCAGAGTCTTAAAATGTGGCCTCTCGATTCAGTCTCAGGTAGGCCTATGTGCCATTATCCACCAAGATGTAACTCAGTCAGGACCAAACCCTACATGTCAGTTGACCCGAGAGCCTTGGACAAGACCAACTCACATTTGCTCAAAGATTGTTTTTAGGACGACTGTTATTCTTTAAAGAAACGTTTAAATCAATTGTGAACTGAGCCTTGATGACTACAATTTTTTTTTTTAATGAGGCATGTTGTAGATCTAGCTTTCATCCAATTGGGGCAGTATTAAAGTCTATAAATTTAGCCTTTTAATAATGCAATAATGAAGGTTTAATGAGAGCCAACCACAACACTCACTCCCATTTGCCCGAAAAGCATTATTCTGCTTATACATGTAGCCCTCAATTGTCAAAAGACAACCTATATAAAGTGGTAAATTAGATCTTTATGAGAATTTTTGTCATTGGGTTTTCACAGACAGATATCAAACAGATATGATTCTTTACATTTGGGTATTTACTTTTGATATCATCATCCAAAATACACGACTCTGGATCAATACTGACTTGACCCGAGACCCGGCCACTAGATGAACTAAAGTGTGAAATGGGCCTTGACCTTAAAAACAGGTACATGTACACTGACAGATAGTGTCTAACATTATGTCCATGACCTCTATTTTCTTTGAAATATGATTGAGACACAACCAGAAGCCGACATCTAGATCCTCTAGTTGCCAACACCACATCCTCTGTGAATTAATCCATTTCCTTACTGGATTGTGTCCAGATTTCAATAACTTCCGGTAGGCACGCTTATTTAATTTTTGTTACCTCTGTATGCCCTGTATATGCCATGGATCGAATGAGATGATCAAAATCCTGATGGAATGAAGTGATTGTAAACGTATCAAAGGATTAGCATAGTTGTTTTTAAATCTTATATTTTGCACTTGTTTTGTTTCACGGAGAGATTTTCTGCTTCGTGTACATGTAGCAAAAAAATTGTGTTTATGAGCCAGATAATTCTTAAGATCAGTATACCGGTATGTGCTCCCTTGTAAATTTTGTGTTTTTTTTGTGCGTTTTCCGTATGGTAAGCTTTAATATGTCACACTCTCAAGAGACATAAATTGGTACAAGTCAATGATTTAGTTGGTAACTGTAAATGCCTATCCGTTGAGATCCAGAATGACTTTAACTCATATACTTTTACAGAGTTAAAGCCCTTCTGTCACTCAGCAGACAATGCTTTTTTTTTAATCCACAATTCATCGATTTACTAACAGATTCAAATTTATGGATTTTTCTTTCCTGGGAACCTACTCAACCTAGTGATGAGGTATCAATTAACCTGTTATTAATAAAAGAACTTCATTACTTGGAATCCAATCTACTATTTATTGCTATGTTGGGCAAGCCTTCAGGCTGTCAAGAACAACTTTTTTTTTTAAGTATGCATAAAATTTGAATATGTTAGTAAACCGGTCTATTGTGTTAATATTTTGTTGACCTTTTTTGCTTGCATCATATAAACAATGATGGATAATGCAGACCTACAGGTGACCAGGGCGTACCTGTACCTTGTAATGTAGGAACTATTCAGATGTGAAATTGATCTTTAAATTAAAGTGCATTCACCCCATTGTTTCATGAAATATTCAATTGGATTTCAGCCAAAAAATGACATACATGTAAATGAATGTTCAGTTCCCCACGTGCAGCTTCCTAAACCCATAAGTCACAATGTAATAGGGTCACGAGACATTTAAATACATCCCTCCATTGAACAAAATGTGTAATTATGTATCCTGGTTTAAAGGTAAAGACCAGTTCTGGTCATGTGATTGCATTGTGAAAGTAAAGTTAGGGAATCAATCAAAATAGGTCCCAAAGATGGACTACGCGATAAATTATTATATCTATCCGGACTGAATAGATATAATAATTTACAAAATATATTAATTAATTAGTAGGCGGTTTCCCAGGACAATTTGTAGCATCAGGTATTATTCAAAACATATTCTTTCACATGATTGGTAATAAAAGCTTCCATTTCATTTTTTGAGCGGGGGGCATTTTCAAAACTGCTCTATACCTTTATAACTGAAGAACAAAATCTCACATATTTTTGTCATAAAGGAAAACTGGAAAATGTTGGCATCAACATGCACCTTTGTTTAAATATAATGTCATCTACATTATGATACATAAAGCCTAATCGGGCAAGAACTGAGAAAAAAATGATGTTAGCAAATGAGTAATAAGAAAAGACATGAATTCACAAACTAACACAGTAGGTTACAATTTATAAAACTGACAAAGAAACTTGGCCAATGGCAAGAAGGGAATTACAGGAATAGTAAATTATGACAACTTTCAGTTTCAACTTTCACATACCGGTACCCAGATTATATAAAGGTATGCCATAAATGTCTGATCTCCTCTGAATCTATCTTTTCTTCGACATGGCATTCGTCTCACCTAGCATCATGAAAACATGTCACTTTGACCGTATTTGGTAATTGAGTCCCATTGCAATCTCAGCCCAGTCTACAACTTCAGACACAGATTTATGCTGTTCTTAAAGAGGCCTTTCATGTTTTTGGACCTGTGAACATTTGCATCTCACATTGGACGAAGTTGTCAATATGAACAAGGCTCTGTATGAATTAGTTTGGGATTATTTGAAGGAAATGGTCAGAAAGGATCATTGGGTGTGCTGATGTATAATGGAAAATCGTTCAAATTTAGGTTTACTCTATTAAAAAAAAAAAGTCATTTGACTCACCCCCCCCCCCCCCCCTGTAAACATTGATTCCCGAGGACAAAGGAGGAGGGGGGGGGGGGGGAGGGGTCTGATGTAAGATTGTGTTGGAAGGCATATATGTCATCACTCATTATTATCAACTGGAGTTGACCACATCACATACCCGCATGTGCTTTTCCAGCGGGTCCACAACCAAATGTGATTACATCGCATAGCAGCAGGAACAGGGTTTGTTGTGCGTAGACTAGCATGGATGGATGACTATAGATTGTTTATGCAGAGAAACCCTGTCTAAACTAAACTTGAACCCTTGCGCCTCCCAGCTTTTTGCCAGAACTCGCAATGATATCTAGGCAAGACCGTCAGGTAAACATCTGGGGAATTCATCACCCTTAACATCTTCTCAGAGCCAGAAGGCTGCTAACTCTGTGTTGAAGCATATGAGTTAATGCCCTTTCAGCTCCAAACAGACAATAAAATAGATCTGCAATTCTACCTTGCTTTTCTGCATGAATTTCTGCATGAATTTCTGCATGGGCCTCCTACTTGTAGAAACATCACCCTACTTCAAATTAGGTGATTGGGACTGGGTTGTGCACAGCATGAAAATCAATGAAAATCATAGATTCCAATTTAGTTAAGATACTGCCATTGATTAGCACCTGTACATGTCTGGTTTCTCATTGCTTTCATGATATGCCTGTTTCATGTTTCCACAATTCAAAAGTAAAATTATTTGATATTATTAAAATTCATTTATCATTTACATAAAGATTGGGATGAGGGAAGGGTAGGGGGAGAGTTTGAATATGTTTAGACTCTATAGACTTCTACCTGGCTACCCCAGGCAGTTAGTCCTTCAAATTCCAATACATTAAAATCTTAAATCAGTTTGTGTAAAGTAATGGGCAGATGATAATATGTACATTTAATTAGGTGGGGGAGAAGTCTAAAATACAAACACAATGTTCTTCTCTCCCTTCAGTGAGGCATACAATATGCCTGACTTGTACCTCATGTTGTTCCTTCAATTTTACATCAACATTAGTGAAGAAAAAGAAGGCACAGTAGGGGAGAGGATTAAAAAATAATCCAAACACAATGGTTTTCCTTTTCATTTTATATCCTGCAGGCTTGCTACAACATACACAACAAACTGTTTTCTTGTCTTCCATTTAAAATGCACATAATTATCTTTATTAAAACAAGCATATATGCACACATACATTATGTGAGTGATCAATGCCATTCTATGATAATGATGTATTCATTCAAATTCAGAAGCCATTGAGATTCAGAGAGCGAGGCAGGGCATTCACGTACATGTAGGTTATATTTAGATAAGTGGAATATAAACTAGGAGACACGGAGGAGCCTGTAGGGCTTGCGCATGGGATGGGAGACCTGAGCGTGTCTTAAGATGTTTGTGCATAGACTTCATTTTCCCACTAATTTTGTTTAAGATCTTAAGATGCATGTATTAACTTGCAATTAAAGTTATAACAATTACAGTTACAACAATTACACATACAGGATTTACAGTTAAAAACTTTGAATCCAAAGAAAGGAAACAAAGAGAAAGCTATGTGCATGTACACATAGTTTGAGAGAGTGGGAGGGGTGCATTAACATTAGGAGCGATTGGGTTCATACAAATTAGTAGACATTGGGGAGCCTGTAAGAGGTATCGCATAGGATTGGGGATCTGAGTGTGTCTTATTTTGTATACGAAAGAAGCGAGGACTTCACTATGAAAATTTGTATAGATATCAACTTACAATTACAGTTATAGGTTTTACAGGAATTATATAAGTTATAGGAATCAAAATAAATATGAAACATATGGAAAGGCCATTGAGCTTGAGACAGAGAGGGGGAGAGGGGGAGAGGGGGAGAGGGGGAGAGAGAGGGAGGGTGGGGAGAGAGAGGGAGGGTGGGGAGAGAGAGGGAGGGAAGGGAGAGAGAGGGAGGGAGGGGAGAGGGAGAGATGTGGGGAGAGGGGGAGAGAGGGGAGAGGGGGAGAGAGGGGAGAGAAGGGGAGAGAGAGATGGGGGAAAGGGGGGGGGCATATTACTAACATGTATAGTTTGTTGTACATGTTGATACCAAAGAACTAGTATTGGCTTCAAACAGGGGATTATAGTTTTACAATTTGAAAACTCTAGATCAAAATTAAATAAAAGAAAGAAAAGTCATTGAACGCCATCAAGCAGTGTAATAGCTTGTGAGAAAAAAAGAGAAAGGGGGAGGGCATGAACATGTACAGAAGGGTATATTTAGCACACTGGAATACAAAGTACATGTAGTAGACTCTGTAAGGAGCCTCTAAGGGCTTTCCAGTGGAATTGGAGACCTGAGGATGATTTATTTAAAGGTATGCGAAAGAAGCATAGACTTGACATTTACATTTTACAGATAGAAAAACTTAGGATTAGAATACAGGAAAAAAATCATATTAGATTACTACAATGACACCTCTGGTATTTATTCAATAGCATTCTAAGATTAACTAGAATATAATAAAATACAAGCTAGACAAGTATACATGTACATGTACATGAATACTTGTGCATCACATGACTGATCAAATGTTTTAAGTCTGAGTGTCAATTTATTTAATTCAATGCACATTAAGTACCTCTGTGATTCTTTGTAGTTTATAACAACTTAAAAGTAACTTTCTGGCTGTGAAAACAAAAGTTTTCAGAGAAACCCTATATCTTGTTATGATTATTAAACATATATAATATATTATCCTAGATGTATATAAAGATGACAACAAAAAACAAGTTTGCACAGTCTAAATGTAACATGTATTGTAGAGTTGCCGATATGTAAATAGCAAAAGAAAGAACCCCCTCATTAAAGCCTCATAAACTTGGAAAGCATTTTAAGTTTCAATCCTATCCATTTGTCAACAAGTGAAATTAAAGGTATCATCTTAAAATTTGGAGGGGAACAGAATAATAATAATTCTTAATTGAATATCCATTTTATTAAAGCTGGTTGAAAAGGCATATTCAGATAAGCACATTTTAGTTTTCAAGTATTCTAAAGTAACATTTAACACTTTTGATTTTCCCCATAACTTATTGCAATTGCCTTGAGTAAATGAATGCTGTAATTACTTGCAAACATATCGTCGCCGTTTTCACGAACCGGCACAGCCCAACGCGCAACGAAATAAGTACATTCTGAGAAAAACGCGTTTTACGTTTAGCCCGTTTTGAATTCGCCAGAAACATGCCTTATGTCAAATTTTATATCACAAAATACATATCAATAAAAGGAAAATATTCTGTATTTTCTATACATTCCATTTGTTAAGCATAATGACAATTACTATTAATATTACGAAGCTTTGGACTCTCGTGCCGGTTCGTGAAAATATTATTTTGCTGTTTACGTAGCAAAAATATTTTCACGAACCGGCACAAGCCACTGTGTCGTTTTTCCTATGTAACTTTACGCGCAAGACAAAAGCGCTCGCGCTGTCTTAGCGCGTATTTTATTTTCACGAACCGGCACAACCGCCTGTGTCGCGTCGTCTAGGTCTTGTAAGCGCAAAGATATTTTCACGAACCGGCACAGCCCATTGACTTATAACGGCGCGTGCCGGTTCGTGAAAATATGAACCGTGCTTTTTGGCTCGTGTGTCGTTTTTGTCATTTGTGTAACCATGGATATCTCAAAAACTAAAGCGTTTTGGATGCTGAAATTTGGTGAGATGAAAGATTGTTGATAACTTATGCTAAAAATGCAAAAAAAATAAAAACTACATTTTGAAGGGATTTCGGTGGCTTGTGCCGGTTCGTGAAAACGGCGACGATATTTCAGAGAGTAAATATCACACATTGTGTGTGTTTTCATTAATTTGATGGTTTCATTGATGTTTCAAAAACTATCGTCCCAAAATGTCAAATAGTTCAACATTAAACTAAGGTATTCAATTTAAAACTTTCACAGCCTAAACATTTCATTATTTCTAAAACACACCATTTTTTTTTAATCAACAATTTGTGAACAAAGTATCAATAATAGGGGGGAATGGTGTTAGAAAATCATACTTTCATGGAAAGAAACGTTCACAATTAGCCTGGACCCATTCACATAAGTTACATGTATGAAGGTACCGACCTCCATGCACACACAGGTATCGGGGGTTTACCTCAATTACAATTGTCGCGGTAGACTATCCCTTTAATAAGCATTTATTTTAAAAGTGTTTACAATAAATCTCGTCTTACTCTCTGTGGATCCCTGGCTTACCGATTACATTCCCCTAGCAAGCCCTCATCCATCAGAGTTAATTTCTTACGATTCCAATGAAATGAGTCATTAGAAAAGTGCATATGAATCTATACATGAGTTACCCATTGTTAACAATGTACAGAAACAATTATTTTTTTATAGTATAATCACTTCCTTCATGTAAGAAAACATTGATATGTTGTTCCACTCAGTATAAGAATTCATTAAATATCATGTCAACAGCTATAATTTTATTTTGGTATTGATTTTCATTAATTCCTCTATGTAATTGGGTAATTTCTGAATGCAAAGACAGAAATATTCTCACAACATAGTCTGATATTAAATACATTTTAAAGTGCAATATTTGTAAGTGTGTAACTGACAAAATCTACTGATCATTGCAATCATTTACCACCCTGGTAGCAATATAATGTATGCCATTAGGTTGTTAAGGAGAGGACACATTTTTTTAACCAGGCACTTCAAGTAGGGAAAACAAATCCTCTGACCTTTGCCCCATATACGGTATCCATCAAAATAAACTATACGTTCGCTGTAACGTTTAGCGCAGTGAGTAAACGCAGGTGCGCGTTAAAAGGCCCATTATTGCACTTATCGCACACAGGTGCGATAGCTGCGCCTGGGTCCGATAGGGCTTATTGCACTTATTGCACCTGCGCCTGGGTCCGATAGGGCTTATTGCCGGCCCTCTTGTTGCACCTCTGCGCTAGCTTCGATAGGGTCTACTACATGTAACCTACTAGCGCACCTGCCTTGCCCCTCGAACTGCACTGTTGTATAGAAAGAACGAAGGGAAAACGAAATGGCAGAATTTATGGTACGGCATTAATAAAAGGAAGAAATATCAAATGAAATCGTGAACGGAATGATGATTTTGAATTTCATTCCCCCGTTGAAGTACCGTCTTGTTGTCCTTGAGTACTAATATTAATTCACAAGGACCGATTTAGATTTGAGGCGAACGTAATTTTAGGTGAATGTGGGAGAGGACTATTTATACGTCTCACTATTCTGATTGGAATTATCAAACTACAACTACAGTAATTTGTTTTCCCAGGTCCACGATCGATAGTCCCAGATCCCAGTACAGTATGCACTCATTTGCATACAGCCAATCAGAGCAATACGCTGTCTGTGTGTAGAGCTTCGCACCGTTTCGCATGGTAACCGTTTCGCATCACGAACAATTGTTTATAGAAAAATCAGTTCTCAACAGTTCTCAACCTTTACAAATAAAGTGCGTTCGAGAAAAAACGAAACTTTGAATTGTCGATGTTTTATCATATCTTAATCTCAATTATAATTAATAAATGACACATATTTGTAAAGCTGAGATCCCCTTCTTTCATTTGATTCACATGTTGCAAATTTAACACACGAGCGCTTTAAAACAATTCGAAGAAAGGTTACCAAAAAAAAATCATTTGGCGAACTGTATCTGAATTTCAAAGAGAAAATCACATTTCTAGAAATTTCATTTTCTACCTCTTTATATGAAACCTTAATCAGGAAAAATGAGCCAGGAATAAAAAAAAAGTTTTGTTTGTTTAATTAAATGCTTGCATTTCCATAATGTTATTAAACGAAATCGTTTTCACTTGCTGCAAGCAAGTGCCTTGTTATATGTGAAGAAAAAAAAGTTGTTAAAGACAATTGTTTTGTTATCTGTTTAAAAAAGAACTGTGTTAAAGACAAGCAAGTGCCTTGTTATCTGTTAAGAAAAAAAAAGTTGTTAAAGACAAGAAGTGTCTTGTTACTGTTGAGAAATAGAACGGTTTTAAAGACAAGCAAGTAACTTGTTACAGTACCTGTTATTCATTTATCAGTTAGGACTTTCTGATCAGTTATACCAACAATTATGGAAACCTATATTCTCATATTGTTTTTGCAGGAATTTAAAGTAAGATGTTTTTTTTTTGCTTATTACTCACTATAAATACTAGTTTAATTGACAATATGCATGGTATCGGGACATTTCCTACCTTATATTGCGTTATCTAACTTGGTATATGAAAATCAAAAATAAAGACTGGTGAATGTATTGATTACAAAAAAAGTAAATTGCATTTAAACATTCAGATGTCACTGTTAAACAAAGTGTCCTCTCCATAACAAACAATGTATATCAACGAGTCACTCTTTGAGAGTTTGGATTATAGAAAAAAAAAATAATAAGACTTGTATATAAAAACTGGTGTATCAATAGACAATATCAGTATTGTTTTTATTGTAAAATACTGTTTAAATAACATGAAACAATGTATGAATAACAAAACTTTCACGCCATATATTCTGAGATAAAGTTGGAGTTGTAATGATGGTGAATAATTTGAAGTTTATCCTCTCCAATATACATGTATGTCACTTGGCTCATATAATGTTCCAATAATCTATTGGCATGTTCTTACAGAAATGTTAGAAATGAATGATGCATAGCAATTTACATATCAACTAATATAATAAGAGTTCATATTGCTAAGATTTGTTGTTAAACAAATGTCCTCTCCAAAACACGTCAATGAATTAAGTTTGGAAGCTCATATTTGATTAAAACTTGCATTCACTTGTTTTTTTTACACAGCATCAAATAATTTAGACATAAATGCAACACTGTATACCAAATTTGAAGTCTATATAAGAAGAAGGACAAGAAATTCTCATGTCATTAAATAAATTCAACCTCCCCATAATTCAGTTTCCTATAAAATACACTAATTTTATGGCAAAATATGGCTTAAGTGAATAGGAAATAAGTGCATCAACATCTGATAAGTATAAAAAGGCATATAAAAGTACAGAAAACTATGTGTATACCATTTACAGGTATAATAAAGCTGATGTGTTCTTTGTTAAACAAAATGTCCTCTCCAAACGCCTATTTTTGTTACTGTATTTCAATCGAATATTTCTATATGTAAACATGGACTTGACGCTCTATAATTTTACACATTTCTGACATATACCCCAAACTTTCAGAATCTGTGCATCTTTTGCTCTAACAACAATTTTCATTTTTGACCCCCAGTGAGAAAAAAAGTGTACACTTAACGTGAAATGACCCACATCATGTCTTTGGAACAAGACGGGCATTAACTCATATACTGTAAGTTCTGTAACACAGAGTTAACGCCCCTCTGGCTCTGTACCGATGGCATGTGCATGTGAAAGCTTCATAATTAATCAGTGAATGTCAGCTAGAGAGAGCTTGTCAAGCTTAAAGCTAATCTGGAGTTGGGTAATGGAATACAATTTAAAGAGTTACCCTCTTTGAATTGATCTGTGAATTGTTTCAAATGCAATATCTAGTTGGCTCCTAAGGACCAACAGAATACACTCTCACGTCCGCTTTAGAGCTTGTTTTGTATTCACAGTTACTTCATTTTGTCTTTGCCAAATAGATAATACCAATAATAATATATTACCAGACTTTTCTACATTACCTTTGACAATTTTGCACAGTATTGCCCCCCCCCCCCCTCCCTCCCTCCCTCAATCAATAAAAGTATGACTAATATGGCTGTCAACTTAGAGTTCTGGAAATAACCTAATAAATGGGCACTCCCCTGAAACACTAAGTTCTGATCATTTGTATTCACTATGCATTCACTCTGTATAGTAGCTCCAAAAAGTTAATGTGTGAATTTCAATTAATTCAGGCTAGTGGTCAGAGGGTGCAAACTACAATGTAGGTGAACAGTGTAATGTAACAAATACTGATACATGGAGATGCAGAAGTAGATCAGTAGCTTCCTTAGCAAAATGCAACTGTTAGATGATGATGATGATGATTGTTTTACCTGGCTGATAAGAAAACACAGAATGTTTGTAAGTAAGCAACCAAGGGAGTCATGACTTTACACCTTCTCCGAGGGACTCGGTAAGGAGGATTAATGCCTCACAAAAGGGCACGAGCGCATTGACTTGGTTTTGAACCCGGAACCTCCCAGTTACAATACCACTGCTCTACCACTGAGCCATCGCACCTCCTCCTATTGGATCCACGATGGTACATGTAGTACTAGTTGGGAAGGCTATCTGTTTAGAAGTGACTTTTAAATTCAATGGTCTTGACCTAATGAAGTGCAAGTGAATGCATTATGTAAATAAACATATGCACACACACACACACACACACACAAAAGCCAGAATTCACAAAGAAGTTTTAAATCTATAACCCATGGTTTAACCCACTTTACACCATGGTTTAACCCATTTAAGCGTCTTTTGTGAATTCCGGCCAATGTGTATGGTATGCAAATCTATAGTAGATGTTAAAGTGGTCAAATGGTCAATTGACCAACTGAGAGACCCATTAACCCATAAAGTGGCCATGGTTGTTCTTCAACAGCATTAGAATACAGTATCTCTGTTAGTCATGTTTATGTACATTGTTCATGTACAGTTTGTACATATAGATACAGTGTACCTAGCACATTGAACAGTCCATGTTTGACAAAAGTCCCTGAAATTTTGGACATCTTTGGGCTGCCTTAGTGTCTCCAGAAGACACAAATGAATGGATTTGTTAGAAAATTTCATCGAAAAAAATCAAACCATGAAACTAAAGCAGTGGGGAATATACATGTACATGTAGGGTCATTCACATTCAATTGTATACTGTACAATGCAGTAAACCACGCTCCTTTAATATTAAAAGTGTGAATGAATGCAGATGAGGGATGAACAAAAATTAGCTGTGCACAGCAAAGGCCCTACATGTACATGTACAGTACTGCAGATCCTTCTCAGGTCCTACTCACACTGTAACTTTGTATTTACATGTACATAAAGACACAAAAATGTGAAGCGCACTAAAGCATATTTGACCCTAGCAGTTACTGTACAATGTACATCGGCATATATATGATCATGTATATGAACAGCGCTTTGCAGATAATTAACAGCATGATGCTCTTCCACACCGACTGTGTGGAAATTAAGAAATAGTTTGACCTCATTAACACAACGATGGGTAGGTGGGCTGTTTAGGTAGATAAGTGGATGCTTGTAATTAAAATGCCTTGTCATGATGTCTGTATCAAAGAAAGGCATTTTAATTCCAATTTTGTTTCCAATTGATAATTCATTGCAAATGTACAACTACATAGTACATTCACATTCTACATATTCATGTAAATGTAGACATCATGAGTACAGTTAACAAATAAATTATCCATAACCTTCAATACCAAGTGTGTAGTTTTCCAAGTGCGTGAAAAATTGATTTGTCCGTATTTGTATTTCTAGAAAATGTGATACATGTATATCAAAGCTTTCATCTAAAAGTATTCAACAAAGGCCCAATTTCAACCAGTTCACCTTTGATTATTGATTTCAAAAAGTGTCAAATTATAAGGGATATGAATAATTTATAGTTGTTAACTGTGTATAAATATGTGTGCAGATAAAAAGATGGCATTTTTAACTAAGGATAGCAAAAAAATAGATGCGAGTGGTGAGTGACTTAATAGCTCTTGAAATCTAAATAAAAAGCTATGGTACACCGAGAAAGACAATAAAAAAAACAATAAAATACATCAATGTGAGAAAATCACACTCCCGCGAAAAGAAAAGTACTTTTTTTACACTGACTTCATTGTACATGTATCACCATCCCTAATTGTAATGGATCAAAACACATTAAGCTAGTGTACATGTATGTACTCATAGACTGCAGTGAGTGAGACTGACATGGAAGGAACAATGAAGAAATTAATGCTTCATCCCTTCAATGACCATGTGTACAAATCTTTGTGTGCAAAAACAATTTCACATTTATACATGTATTGTATCTTACATGTATTGTATCTCACACAAAAGATAAATCATCACCATAGTGGACAGGGACAGACTATGTTCCAAAGCAATCACAATCTTCCCATCTCCTTGAATAAAACTAAAGGATAAATATCTGAAGTTCCTGAACATGCATGTAATTTACAAGTAAAGTGTGCATGTGCATGCAGTACACACAGTTGTACAGTACTGCAAATTTAAAAAAATGAAACTATAAAGGAAGTACATGAATCTATAATCAATTAACAAGCAAACAATTACAATTTGTATCTGAAAAGAAAGGGGAAATTAAATCTCTGCACATACCTCTACATACACGTGACATACATTCAACCAGATGAGGGATGGAAGAAAAATTTGAAATCACAATGTCAATGGGCTCCTCTCCATGCACACAACTCCAAGGCTACTATACTCTTCTCCTGCTATAATTTACAGATCCATAATAAGCTGCAACTCATGCATGAACATCCACCCTCAGATCAGCGGGATACCCTACGACCTCATCCTCATCTAAAACCTAGGACGTACGGAGCAATACGGAGCAAGACGAAGCAAGACGGAGCAACTTTGGCGATGATGCTGCCCTAATGTATTAACATGCCAGACAAAGCAAGGTGAAGAACCTAATCATCCGCAATGTAACCTGGATGCACGCCTGCGCTGACTGACATGACTGGTTGGTGGGTGGTGAGCTGGCCTGACTGACTCACTGTGGTGATTACATCGAGGTATGACAGGCTTTAATATGACGATGGGGAGACACACACGGAGACTGCCCTCATTTGTCAAAAACAATACACTTGGTACATTGTACACTTGTAAATGTGGGTGTGTGAACTTGTGTTCACATGTGCAGTCAGCAGTACCTGGGCATAAATGTCCATGGGCATAAATGTCCATGGCCATCGATCTACATGTAGGCATATATAGGAGCTAGCCTCCCTATAATGTACACACAGTGGAGTAGCAAATATGGGTCCAGGCATTAAAGGGGCACCAGGATCATGGGACTCTATGGGGTGGGCCCAAGTTTTACTCAAAAGAGAAAATGCAAATCAGCTTGGGTAGAGGGTGTGGAAGGGTTCTTGCTTCTGCTTTTTTTCCCTCCCACTTTCCTTAGAGTTTTTTTTTTTTCTTCTTTTTGCCAAATAATAGGGATATGTGACCACCCCAAGACTGCTTGCTATGGAAATGTATGCAGGCTTCGTTCAGATTGAGGACTTTAAAAAGTCTGATACAATAATAAATGTGAGAAATTAAGGGAATTAAAATTCCAGATAAGAGTTAGCGAGGACACTAAACATGAGGGGGTTTTTTTTGCCTTATCTAGTCAAGAAAATCTCAAATTTCGTTCATTCCCACATTTTGAATGCGTGATCGCTTCCAAAACTGCCAGATTTACTTTCAATGCCTGGTCACACTAAAACTTATGTCCATTACAAGACACACATGTGCATGAGCAATGTAAAAGTTCACATTTCATTTCACAGGAGCTTATTTGGATTGAATACAATACAGGAAATTTGTGACTTCTCTTTATATTAACACCAAATCTAACAGTAAACCCCCCCCCCCCCCAATAAGAAATATTTTTAAAAGGTTTTTTTTTTTTTTTTTTTGCTGAAGAGGGGGGGGGGGGGGTGTTGATTTTTTTGTTTAATGGTGCTCCATCTGTAACTTAGTCGCTTCACTCCCTCGCAATGTCTCACTCTCACCTCTGGCTCAAAGTTGGCAACCATAAGACCCCCCCCCCCCCCCCCTTAAAAAAAACTAGGGGCTTGTGTTGTACCTTTGATTGTTTTCGACAACATCTTCAACACAGCTCTTTTCCCCCAGGATTTTCAAGAGCTCCTTTAGAGCTTTAAACTTAAAGATCTACTGTACATGTACATATCCCTCAATACATGCACAAGTACATTTACATTTACATGCACATTACCAGCCTCCTCTCACATTCAATTTGATTTTAAATTCATTAATCATTCACTGCCAGTCTACCATGTAACTTCCACTCCAACCAATGACGTCGTTGACGATCGGCTGTGCAGGTCTGACTGATACCTCTGAATGAGTAAGAGTGAGTGGATGGCTTTGTTTACATTTCTCCAATTCAGATTCAGGCCAATATATCTCGCTAAGATGTAGATGTATCACACAGTAAGCATGCATGCAGTGCAGTGAGGATGTAGTCTGCAAGCGCAGACTCCAATTTGACAATAAAAGACAATTGTATGAAGTCTGGTGTAGAGCCTAGTTCTGTCAGTCTCTGGCTGTGTCCGGAGCGTCTATAGTACAGAGTCTAGGGGGTGCAGTAGACCGTGCAGTCAGCGTAGTCTCAATGTACAGACTCTACTACGCACTACGACAGACAAGGGTTTGTGCAGGCAAACTAATGAGGATGATTCATATGTATGGGGTTTGTGTGCAGTGTGTCTGCTCCAACGTGGCAGTGCAAGCAATTCACGGCTCTCCACTCCTCCCAGCCTAGCCTCGGACATTGCCATGGCGAATGTTCTCTATTCAAATAAATGCCAACTTTGCACTTTACATTAACCTAATTTACAATTTAATGTGATAAGAATGACCAGGGGAAATGGGCAGTGCAGTAGGCAAAACATGACTACCAGAATTGAATGGATGTACTTTAAAAGACTGTACATGTATCTGTATATTGTCCTACCCCTGCGCCCCACCCCCACCCCAACCCACCTCACCCCACAAAGAAAAAAGAAAGACTTTGTTCTTTGAAAGCTGAAAGTGAACTTCAACACATACATGTATGTAATCTGATCTTATATCTTCTTCCATTTTGTCTCATTGTAAATGATGAAAACTAAAATCCTGATTAAAATATTGTCTTCCATCAAAAGGGTGCTTTATGTAGACTTGAAAATTGGCCAAAACAATTAGTTCTAAAGAGTCAGGGACTTGTGTGGTTTGTTAATAGTTGGTTGATGTAAGTCACATTGGACCTTTAAATAAAGAGCAAGATACAAGCATGTGTACATTCTAATACATTCTATGTATATTCTCAGTACAAGCAAAGTATTGTACTGCAAACTTACAAAATGTACACCAGTACATTTGTATGCATGGCATGAAAATGATGAAATACTATTTTCTTAATTGTACATGTAGTTCAACTACAAAATACACAGGGGATAAGTCATCTGAGATAATCTGCCTCAATAATATTTCAATTTTTGAAGCATTAAGCAATAATTGGACAACACAAAGCAATGCGGAAACACAAAGAGGGGCAACTCCATGTACAAAATACTTCAGCCTACCCCCCTAAACATATTGCAATTTGGAGTAAAATGCCCTAGGGTATGGCTTACAGCGAAGTTCCAGCTCAGTGCTTCATGTACAGTGTATGTACATATTTTAAAAGTACAGAGATACAGGGAATCTGTATAGAGCCATTCACACACGGAGCAATTGGTGATATTCAAAGAATGATTTTTGAACCACGATCAGAATCTCATTACTTTATTTTTATGAATGCAAAAAATAACACTCATTAGAAACAAGCGGGATTTTGATCCTGATCATAGTTCAAATTGCTCTACAATCTACATGTTTTCATGTATTTGGTAGATCTTGGTAGATTACATGGATGATAAGTTAACATATATTTTCCCAAGTTAATGTCACTCACAATAAGGGAGCGTAACAATTTACAAACACAAAACCCTTGCAAAAATGAGAGTTTATAAATACAGTATCGATTTGAATGATAACAACAACAAAATCAGTCAACATCAGTTTTATTCCTGATATAAATGACCCTCCTGCAGCTTGTCTTCAGCATATTATGTGATTCTGTTTGGAGCATTCTTTGTGTGATACCTAACCCCCCTTGCACACTATAGCATATCATGCGCAAGACTTAGCCCAGCGCAGCTCAGTTATTCCTGGAATGTCGTGAATCACAGGCGATGAGAGCCTCACTGAATGATTTTTCATGTCATTGTATAACTCGATCTCCAGGAATACATGAGTCTTGGGATTCTAGGAGCTGCCCATATTTGAAGATTTGCCAGAACATTGGGTAATGCAAACAATTGCAGGGAAAGGATGGACTTTGTTGTTGAGGCAGAGAGATTGATGGAAACTTTTTATCGTTATTTTCTTCTTCTTCTTCCTTTTCTTTTTGGCCATACAGAATTTACTTTTATTTCCTCATCCCCTCACCCCTGATCAAGAAGAATCAGAGGAAATATAGGCAATGAAGTAACATAAATCATGAAAGCAACTTCAAAATTTGAGCCTTTGTCATGCCTTGTTTTAAAATGTACCGGTAATAAAAATTGACCAAAGAGCATTTTAATGTGTGGGGGAATTTACAACTCCCCTCCTCATTAAAAAAATGGAGGAGAAACAAAATTGTAGAAATCAGTTTTATACTGTTTATTCATGACCATACAATGAATTCAAAATAATCTAGAAGGGGCCATAAAAATTGAAGACAAAGAACAGTATCCATAAGGTCATCATACATGTAGATTTTGTAAAATTATCATGGGTGGAGAGGGCTGGAGAGGGGGGAGAGGGGGGGAGAGGGGGG